>PVJH01008558.1:0-84448 GCA_004026705.1 Nesogale talazaci | reverse complement strand
AGTTGTTGGGAGTTAGCCTGAGAGACTTTAATGAATCACAGAGAAGACAAGATGGCAGTGCTGAGGAGCCGGAGAAGCCACATAGCTTGGTCCCGATGGAGCCGGACTCCTGAAGCTGGAGAGGCCACATGGGGACCCCTGCCAGCAATGAGTTTCTTCTGTCACAAATGGATGCTATTGATAGACCCTGAGTCCTGGAAGCAAGGAGCCCTTGGGAGACCCCCACTGGCGCCAAGACTCTGCACCCACTCACCTGTGACTTCGTGAGTTGGAAGGAAACTTTATAGACTGGTATCGGGCATATGGATTAATATCGGACTTATGACTTTGAACTGGACTAGGCTGGGATGCTTTCTCAATGTCCCATTCCTCCTGTATATAAACCTTTTCCTTATATTCATATGCGTGTCTATGAAATTTGTTCCTCTAGTTTACCCAGACAAACATAGCATTGTTATAGCCATTGTACTAATCCAGCTCCATGAGGGTCTCCCTTTTTTCAGTATGGATCCTCCATTTCACTAAATGAGATCCTTTCCCAAGGACTTCCTTCTTCTGATAATATGTCCAAAGTATGTGAGGTGAGGCTTCACCATCCCTGTTTCTAGGGGACATCCTGGCTCTACTTCTTCCAAGTCAGGTTTCTTTGATCTTCTGGTAGTCCATGGCATTTTCAATTATGGTCTCTTAAAAGACATTGAAATGCCTTGTGTAACAGATTTACCCAGTGCTTGATTTCTTAACTGCTGCTCCGGGAGTGTTGACTGTAGTTCCAAATAAAACGAGATTATTGACAACTTCAACCTTTTCTCTGTTTATCATGATATCCATTGTTCCATTTAGGAGGATTTTTCCTCCCTTTTCTTTTTTTTTGGGGGGGTGGTGAGCATCACTGCCCTCTGGTGGGAATGGGAGGCCCAGCCTTGCTCCTGGAAAGCTGCTGCTGGATTTGAACTGCCAAGCTAGTGGGCCGCAACCCCTCACTCAACCACTATGCCACCAGGGCTCAGCCCTTTTTCTCCCTTTTTATTGTATTACCACCTATACGGAAGACATGATTTTAATCAACAAATATTTCAAGTAGCCCTCACATTTATTAAGCAAAGGGCGCCATTAGCTAATTTCCTGCTCCACTCCGGATGACATACTTCTTTACATAGTATGTCATATACATGTATATATTTTTAGGATTATAAAATTCTATGTGTTTAACTATATCATGTAGGTTTTACTCTGCAGATTTCCTTTAATATATTTAATCATGTTAAATATATCACTAACAGAAGCATATAAAATATAGCCATAGTAGAATTACACAATATAGAATATATTCTACATAAATATAAAATATTAAATATATGAAATGGATATACATAAAATATAGAAGAATATGCTACACAAAATATATAAAAATAACACTGCAGAATAAAGCATTTATGACACAACTGAACAAATGAATGTAGGACTACTATAATAATTACTTTTATTATAGAAAATCCACTAGAAAAATACACTGTATATTTGACTTTAAAAAATGAAACAGTGCAGTAATTAAGAAGAAAAATTAATAAAGATTAAAAGCTAAAATTAAAATAAGATAGAAAACAAGACAATTAATCACACATTTTTCCTGCAGCATTAATAAAATCATTAGAGTCTGATAAACACAGTTCAAGAGAGAAAGGATTACTATAAAATATTAGGACTAACAGATGGTAGGAGCCCCTGGGTGGCACAGACATTTAAGCATTAAACCACTCATCTAAAATTGGTGGGTCAGATCCACAGGGAGCTCTCTCAGAAGACCTGGTGATTTGTTCTAAGAAATCACAACCATGGAAAACAGTAGGAAGCACCGATCTAATCCAAAGCCTATAAAGTTTTTATGAGTCTGCTGTTTAAAGATGGCATGAAGGAACCTCAGCAGTAGAAACAGGAGCTCATGGGCAGTGACTCCGAAGGAGTTAACCGTCTGGCTTGCGTTGGAGCCGTTATGGCCCAGCAGGACCGAATTCAGCAAGAGATCGCTGTGCAGAAATCACTGGTCTCAGAGCGGCTCGAGTCCTCTATGCTGAGGAAGACAACATCTACCAACCGAAGATCAAGGACCTCAACAAAAAGTGCTCGTACATAGGGAACACCCGGCCCCATGGGAACTGCTTCTACCAGCCCCCTGGGACCGCTGCTGGAGGACATCCACAACACGTTCATAGACCTGATTGAGCAGGTGGAGAAGCAGACCTCCGTGGCCGATCTGCTTGCATCCTTCAAGGACCAGAGTACCTCGAACTCCTGGCGGTCTACCTGCAGCTGCTCACCTCCAGCTTCCTGCAGCGCGAGAGTAAGATCTTTGAGCACTTCATAGAGATGGGGTGGGGTGGGGTGGGGTGGCCGAAATGTCAAGGAGTTCTACCGAAAAAGTAGACATCCTCTATAAGTAGTGCCACTCAGCCCAGCCATGTACAGAGGTTTTTTGAGAGGACTGATGATAAGCAAAAATGCAAATATATTAATAAATCTATAGAAGATCAGATATAAAATTTTAATTAACAGTAATTAGTAGGCATGGATAATTTCCTATTAAAACTGACTTTTGTATTTCAAAATGACACAATGGACTGCCTTTATGCCAATTCCTTACTCTTCCCCACAAAGAGCCACTTTCCATAATGGAAAGTTTTCTAGAGAAACAAAACCATGATATATACGAAGGAACTTTACATCAAGAAAGAAATTTATATCAAATTCAAGTCAACATACCTTCTTATGAAGTGGAGGTTGAAACACACATTCGTCCTTCAACTTTTTTTTAATTGAAAGATTGTTTTTTGGGGGGCTCTTAGAGCTCTTGTAACAATGCATACACCAATTATATCAAGCATATTTGTACATATGTTGCCATCATTATTTTCTAGACAAGTACTTTCTACTTGAGACCTCGGTATCAAGTCCTGTTTTACCCTCTACTACCCCCTTGCATCTTTGTGACCCCTTGATAAATTATAAATTATTATTATTTTCCTATCTTACACTGACCACTACCTGTCTCCCTTCCCCCCACAGTATCTGTTGTTCATCTGGGGGAAGAGGGTGGTGGTGTGTGATTATGTCCATCATTGTGATTGGTTTCCTCTTCCTCCCCTTCTCTCCCTACCTTACTCTTACTTTCCTGGTATTGCTACTCCTATTCTTTTTTTTTTGGGGGGGGGCATCACTGCCCTCAGGTGGTGGGAGTAGGAGGCCCAGCCTTTGCTCCGTCCAGCTGGAATCGAACCTCCATCCCAGTGGGCCGCAGTCCCGCGCACAACCACTACGCCACCAGGGCTCAGCCCTGCTACTCCTATTCTTATTTATGGATTCTGTGTCCTGAGCTTATCTAGTATCTATACCTGTGTGCGTGCTCCAATCTAGTCTGCCGTGAAAAACAGGATGGAGCTCACAATAACCAGGGTTGAGGAAGCCTCAAGGAACCAGAGGAATGTTATGGGTTTCTTCGGTGCTTTACTGCATCCTGATTGACTCATCCTTCCTTGTGAACCTTTTGTGAGGGGATGTCTGTCGACGGTCTTGGGGTCTCTGCTATGATCCCCCTTGTTCTCAACAGTATGATTTTCCTTGCTTGTTTTAGTGATACTTATCACCTGATCATGTGGACGCCCACGACCTCACAGGCTTCTTTCTGTGGGCTTGTTGGCTCTCTGTTAGATGGCTGCTAGGTTGTCTTTTGATAGCCAGGCACCATCAGCTTTCTTCACCACATTTGCTTGTGCACCCACTCTTTCTTCAGCGATAGTGCAGGGAGGGCAAGCATCACAGAATCCCAGGTTATTAGAACAAAATGTTGTGACACTGAGGTAGCGCTTGCCCAGAGTTCCAAAGTCCATGTACTACCTCAGTGTGTTGCCATATAAATATATGTATATAGGGTCAGTTTGGCTCTGATTGGGTCTGAGCCTGTAGTCCACACCATTTTTCCAATTCTGACACCAACTGTCTTACGTCTCTGAAGTTGATACTCTCTACTCTGCAAGGTGTACTAAGTTACTGTGATGACCAAATAAAACTTACAGATATTACTCACTAATGTGGGTTATTAGGGGGGTTGTTCTGGAATTAGCAAGACACACTTTTGAACAAGAAACAGTCCTTCAATAAGTACAGTCCCCTCTAAGTCATGGGATCAAGCATACCTTTTTTTGGCCTTGAACACTTGGTGGGAGTCTTGCTTTATTCAAGGAAGTGTCAAAAGGCTCTTTTAACTCTGTCAACAAGTGTTCACAGACATGCTATTCTCCCTGCAAACCTTGTTCTATATGGTACTTTGATATTTCAAATGGTGGACTGAGAAACCCAACCCTCATGCTAGTCTCCTCGTCTAACTGCCTCTGCTGCTGCCTCTGCCACTGCCATTTTTCTGCCACTGCCTCTTATCATTTTTTACTGGCTCTGGTATGACAGATTTCTGTTTTCAGAAATTGTCATTATCAATTTGAATCAGTAATTTTCACTTAATATTTTTTTTAAATTTAAGTGGACCGAGGCTCTATAAAATAGAATTCAAGATGTAAGCTATAAAAGTGAAAAATAATGATTAAAGGAACAGTTAACTGTGAATATATTATAGCCAATAATATTTATGCACTCAGTAACATAACTTGAAATATGTGAAGGAAAACTGATTGACCATGGAGAAGGAATCAGCAAAACCACAAACTTAGAAGAGTTTAACACACCTTTCTCAGAAACTCACATATATTAGGTAGCAATTTGAATTCAATTTAATTTTCATAATTTTAAAAATTTGAATGAGTGAACAAAAGCATTTAGGACAATTATAACATATAACCTTTAATTCCACCAAAATTGCACTTAAAATATCATTTTATTGGGGATGCTTACAACTCTTGTTATAATCCATATATCAATTATATCTGACATATTTTTACAAATATTGCTGTTGCAGTAATGTGCTGATGCTAATTTTATGATTGAAATGTAGGGGTGGAGTCTAGCTTGTTTATCTGGAGATAGCCATTGAGTAACCAATAAGGCCTCTATGTGGGCATGGTTTTCTCCTGAGACTTCTGGGAAATCTCACGATATTTCCCTCATGAAGATGAGAAGCTATCTTCCCCAGTTGTTGGGAGTTAGTCTGAGAGACGATGAATCATGGAAAAGACAAGATGGCAGCGTCCAAGAAGCTGGAGGAGCCAGTGGAGAGACCACATGGCCTTGCCCTGATGGAGCCAAACCTCTGAAGCTGGAGCAGCCACATGGAAACCTCTGCCAATGATGAGTTGCTTCTGCTGTTGATGGACCCTGAGTCCTGGAAGCAAGGAGCCATGGGGAGACCCCTGCCAGCGCCGGAATTCTGCACCCACTGACCTGTGACTTCATGAATCGGAAGGAGACTTTATAGACTGATTTCGGGCATATGGGTTAATACCGGACTTATGACTTTGAACTGGACTGGGCTGGGATGCTTTCTCCATCTCCCATTCATTTTGTATATAAACCCTTTCCTTATATCCATATGCGTGTCTTTGAAATTTGTTCCTCTAGTCTACCCAGACTAACACAATTGCCATCATTCTTTTCTATGCACTTACTTTCCATTGAGCACTTGGGATCTGCACCTCCTCCTCCTTTTTCCTCCCCCATCCTCAACCATTGTGCTTCCTTGATATATTATAGATTGTTATTATTTTCAAACCTCACACTGATCACTGTCTCCCTTGCCCTCTGGTCTCTGTTGTTCTTTCCTCCTGGATAGGAGGGTGTTGTTATTTACCATTCGTTGTGATCAATACCCCTCCCACCACTACCAATCTCTCCCCTTTAGGTATCTCTATCCTGTTTCTGGGTTCCATATTTCCTGAGTTTTATCTCTTTCCTATACCTATATACATGCTCCCATCTAGTCCAGTGTGTGAAATAGCACTGGGGTCATGATAGTGAGGGGGAAGAGGCCTCAAGGGATCAGAAGTATATTGAGTGATCCATGGATGTTCTACTGCACCCTGATTGACTCATCCCCTCCCTGTGACACCTCTGTGGGGCAATGTTCCATTATTCACAGATAGGCTTTATGTCTCTGGTCCAATCACCCCCATTCTGACCATTGCATTCTTGTTTGTATGTTTTTTGTAGTGAATCTTCAGTTGTCTGCTTCCCACTCTTGGTGACATTTCATGATCCCACTGGTTGGTGTGCTTCTCCATGTGGGTGTGTTGCTTCACTTTTGAATGGCTGTTTGTTTACCTTCAAACCTTTAAGACACCAGACACTATATCTTTTGATAATCGAGCACCATCCTCTGTCTTTGCACATCTGCTTATGCACCAATTTTCTCTTCAGTAATTGATCATGTGGATGGACAGATCGACAATTGAAGTAAAGCAGAATCACAGATCCCCTGTGGAGACCCAAGAATGGACTTCTGGCTAGGAGAGGCAGCCCCAATCTTCCACAGTATCAGGAAGGAGGGATATATGGGAGTCAAGGAATAGGCCTGATCTATGTAGGGTTTTATTTTCCCCTCTCTTTTCCTCAGATAGATGTTTTCTTGTTCATACTGGGACATTGCTGGTTTACCTATTTATATGGGATGGGCATGGGAAGGATGCTTGGGAAGAAAGCAATGGAGACAGTGGCCCTTGAAGGTCTAGGGGGAAAGAAGGAGGCAGGGAGAAGGGTGTGGTGAGCAGATGGTGTCACGGAAGGGATCAACTAGAAAATCAAAGCCAATATTTAGAAGTGGGTAGAGATCCTATGATTATTACAGCAACACAAATCTAGCTGAGAAGAAGTAGTAAGAGGTGAAAAAAGAGGGAAAATGAGGTGAGGCAGGAGGAGGCAAAAGGAAGCAGAGAGTTAAGCTCTAGGAAACAAAGATGTACATAGGGATAGTGACAGAGGTGGGTACTGATGTAAATACATCAACCCATAAAAGTAGTGTTATTGGCCTATGTACATATATTTATAAGGCAATACACTGAGGCTGCAGATGGGCCTTGGGCTGCAGCTCAGACCTTCTTCAGACAAGAATACTTTGTTCTAAAAAATTGTGCTTTTTAAGAACATAATTAAGGTATTTAGAGATATTGATTGTGAACTAGGGCCTAATGGAATCCTAAGAAAATACAGAAAGTTGATTTTAGGTAATCTGTATATCTTTTAAACAAAATGCTATATGATTAATAATTACCCTTCAGAAAAAAATAAAAGAATTACCAAAAAAAAATAGGAACAAAACTTTTCACTCATTAAAAAGTATCAAACATATATAAATTAAATAAATAGTTTTAAAGTAACTTTGAGTTGGGGAAAACAAGGGTAACTATGAGTGCTTATAATAAAGATAACAATTGGGTATAAAAATTAGATAAATAAAAAAACAGTTAACTATGAATATAGTATGGCCTTTAAGTAAAATATGAGAAAATTTAAAATGAGCTTAGTTTTTGTCTTATGAAACTAGAATAAGATAAACTTCTATTCAAATAAGTAGCAGAAAAATACAGTAAAGATAATTATAAAAAATTGACACAGGGGGGAAAAGATTTTATATGTTGTTATGTAAGTCAAATCTTACTGATAATGATCCTATTATGCATGACAAATTACTGCCCAGTTCAGCACCTTTCTCAAATTGGTACAGTATGTTGGACCACAATGTTATAAACAAGGTGTCAATCTATCTGACCAGCAATGGATCAGATCATCATTGATGGTCATTCATCCTCTTTTTCAATGACCTTTTACTTTAACAAACATGATATTCTTCTCCAGAAACTGATGCCTCCTGAGAGAGTCTCACCATCTAAAAATCTTCCAGGCCATATTTCTTTGAAGATAGATTTGTGAATTTTTTTTCTTACCAACCACATGTCATTGAGTCAATTGTGATTCACAGAGATCCTATAAGGGTTTCCAAGGCTATTTATATTTATGAGACTAGATCATTTCATTTTCTTCCCGTGGAGCAGAGAGCAGATAGTGGTTTGGACTGTCCATCTTGCAGCAGCTCAATGCCTATGTGACAGTGCCAACAGTCTGGTAGGACCTATGTTTAGTATTCTTCAGCAACCCCACAATCCAAATGTATCAAGTAAGTCACTACTTGTTTGTTCCATTGTGGTGATTACTGTGTTGTGTGACTATAGTTGTGTCACTGGTAATTCAAATAACAACAAAGTCATTTAAGGTGTACAGGTTTCTATCAAACTTCTGGATTAAAAAGGATTTGGTGATCTGCTTCTGAAAAATAATTGACCATTGATACTTCATAGTGACCAGAAGACTATTGGCTGATATACTGCTCAAAGAAGAATCCCTAAGATTGGAAGACACACACAAACTATAAAAAAGCTCAGAGATAGGGCTGAGCCCGGTGGCGTAAGTGGTTGAGTGCAGGATTGCAGCCCTTGGGCTTGGGGGTTCAAATCCAGTGAAGGTTCTCAAGAGCAGTGCTGGCTAGCTCCCACGACCACCTCCCACGACCTCCAGAGGGCAGTGATGCCTCCCAAAACAAACAAACAAAAATCAGAGATTTAAATATAAAATTTGTATTCATGTGTTTGAATTAGAGCCTCAGTTTTGGATTGTTTCTTAGTACCCTGAGATTCAGGCAAGTGACTAGATTATTTCATATTTGAGAGAAACTATTTTGAGATTTTTGTTTGTTTGTTAGTTTGTTTTGTTTTTAGGAAATGGTCCTGGTGCTGGGGAAAATCTTACCTATTTCTAATACAGTGAACTGCCTTAGTCCATACAGAGGCAAGCAGAAATAATGAACAACCCTCACTGATGCTCCAATCACCTGCTTAAAACACCAAAGGACAAGACAGAGAACAAGATTTGACTGTGGTGTTCTGGGAAGATTGCAAAGTAAAGGAACCATTATTCTTACCTTCCCGGACAAGCACAAGAAGTACCAGGAAATGTTTCAGAGAACTGAAAACAGGCAAGAATCAACATATCAACAAGGAGTTGTAAGGTTAGGAAAATAAAGACTCTCATCTCTGCCAGGTGGGCCACTAGCTACTGTAAACTGGAGAACTAAGCCAGGAAAAAGAGACTGCTTCCTCAACTACCACAGTCCAAACTTCTACTCAAAAATCAACAAGGCCAACCTCTCTGGGGTTCACTGGGAGTAGGACAGCATTTTACGCACCCAGATATTGTCTGCTGAAAGCTCACTATGAATTGCTACAGAGAAGATTCATGTATTGCGTTCTGTCCTCACAGACAGCACTCCAGCTTGCCTCCCTCTGAAACCAGCAATACAAAACTGCTCGGGAGTCAGTTTAGATTTGTCTCTTTCCTCCTCCCATTAGTGTAGAGTGGGGGTGTCAAACTCAATTAAAACACTGGCCATTTGGTCGAACAGACCAGATTCATGTGGGTCACACCGCATTTACAAATTTTCTTAGATTTATATTTTGAAGTGAGGAGTTAGGAATCTGGACAGGGTGGCCCTTTTGCAGAGGACTGTTGACTGAGAGTGCTCTGTGCTTTATTGGGGACACAACAGCAAGCTACCCAATCTAAGAAGACTCTAATAGCAACAAGGCAGAGATGGCTGGGCACTGTTTAGAGTATGACAAATCACCCCCTCAGATCGCTCCAAACTATAAGTTTGCTCCCACACTCAGGTCTCAACATGTTTCCCTACAGGGACTGGAGATCTGGCTTCTGAAATCAAGAGGACAAACACACCTGTGGCTCCCTAAGGTCAGGCCATCCCCACTTTGGTGGGCGCCAAGATCTGCTACCTGCGACAGCTGTGTGCTAGCCAATACTTTACCAAGGGATTTTGGGCATCAGAAAGGCAGAACTCAAAAGGGATTTGATTTGAACGTGGCCCTCCCCTTTCCCAACTGGTTGTTGGTTGCTGGTTGCCACACAATTGAAAACTACTACCTAAGATCCCAAAGTGGAGCACTCTACCTGCCTCCTTCCAGACTCCACAGCTCAAGCCTCTGAAATGTGTTCCATAGATCTTGCAGAAATCAGAGTAGTGTGTCTCCATCTGTTTCAGGTCAACAATGAGGGCTGCTGACTGGGACACTTTTATTCGAGGAAGAAAGGTTTTCAGTGGAGGTACATATGCTGCATACACAACCAACACACTACAACATGGTCTGATAGCAACAAGGCTGCTCTGTCTGGACTCCATGCTGAGTCCTCTTCTAACAAGTGACTGTGGGCTGCTGGGCTGATGAAGGTTCCCAAGGGTGGAGTCAGGAGGCAGGCCACCGGAGTAGAGACTGCCACTCCAACCAACGCACCATCACGAGGGCTTGAAATCAGTAACCCAGATGTCTCAGAAGTTGTACTGGTGAATAACTATCCCTGAATCCTCCTGAAAGAGAAGCAAGTCAGTGTTTCCCTTAAACACCAACCCACAGGGAAAGGAAGGAAGCCTCTGAGAATCTCTGAGTCTTGAAGGGGGGTTCTTGGGGTATGGGCTTCCAACTATGGCTGAAGGCATCTTTGCACATGCTACAATATAGACAGACTTGAAAGACACTGTGTTGTATGTAAGGTTCAACATGAGAGGACAAATGACCTTACTTATATAAGAAGACAAGAAAAGGCAAATGTATAGAGTGCAGATTTTATCAGTGGACATCAGGGCAGGTAGGAGTAGGCAAGGAAAGGATAAACAGTGATGAAATGATCCTAGTGATTGGTTGCAAAGCCAATTATCTGAATTATAGGTAATTGACTGAACACACATAAAAAAGATGAGTTGGGAAAAATTGTGTGGTAGATGCATTTATAATAGCAATAATAACAAAAATAATTTTAAAGAAGGTATTGAGGGGCTGAGACCCGGTGGCGTAAGTGGTTGAGTGCGGGACTGTGGCCCTCTAGCTTGGGGGTTCAAATCCAGCGGCGACTCTCAGGAGCAGCACTGGGTAGCATCCACGAGCACCAGAGGGAGTGATGACCAAAAAACAAAACAAACAAAAAAAATCGTACTGAGATTGTCGATATAAAACCAAAGTCCTCATAGGATTGTTTCCTTTTTCGGAAATTTAAAGCTGTAGTTTCACCGGACATCCCAATTAATTGGCCTAAAATATGTTTGGAGTCACACAGGGGGTCTTCAAAGCTTTTGAGCAGTCATCCAAGTCACAAAATAGAAGCGCTATTATGTGGCTCATCACCCTGATGAACAACTTCCTCCTCTTCATGAACCAGAAGAACAGGCTGGTTCCTGGGAGCCATTTCTGAACACTTCAAGCAAAGATTTCATAGTAGAATGCCAAGCAAGAGGGGAAACTGCCAAACTGAATTTTAAAATTCCAGAGTGCAAGCATCCTGAAACCATGAAGTTTGGATGAAGCTGTGTAGCTATATACCTAAGATAATCTTACATCAAAAAATATCCTCCAAAGTCTTCTTGACACCAAGCAACAATTTTACTAGTAAAGCATGTCTACCTTGGGCATTATATATAAACAATAAAGCAAAGCAAAAGCCTCAATGGGATCAGATTGAAAATAGCAACACAAAAAGGGAAAAAGAAACTTTCTAGGGCTGTCAGTTTGTGATAATGGAGAAGGAATGACTCGGTAAGGAAAAAGTCGACTAGTTACACAACTTGAAGGATATAATCAACGCTATATACTCAAAGGAACATACAAAACTAATGTATGTTTCCTTGTATATTTTCTTAAGAAGGAGGTAAATGGAATCATGTAAAAGACACTAGACTTGGGACCTTTGGGTGGGGGGAAGAATTAAAATAATAGAAGCCAAAGTAATTCAGGTCCACTTAGTATCTTGAAAGGTACTTACTAGTCAGGAGCAGGGAACTGTGTCAGGGAAGGGGACAATGAAGTGGGTGACCTTGAAACTTGGCTGGCTGGTAATGGACCAAAAAGAAGTGACAGATATCTAACTACACAATGGAAGATGCATGGTTTCCTTCCAGAGACATCTGAAAGATGAACCAGATTAGCTGGAAAAGGAAAAGCAAAGAAGAAAGAGAAAAGGAGCCTTGGTTGTATTGGCTTTATGAACAAAACCATTTGGATGGGCTATAAATAGAAAGACACTGTGACAATGTGTTCCTGTAATAAAAATAGACACATGTATAAATTAAATGCCGTTTACTTTTGAAATGTATGTAATAGTAGAAATAATTAGCCATTGTTGGGCTGATTCTGGATAAAGTAATGAAGTGATAATTTGCAGCTCTTTGATGGATAGAAATTAAATCTGTCAGACAAAAGTCTTATCTCATCGAACCTTATTGTTAATCAGGAAAGCTTTAAAGTTCAATATTTGTATATTCTATAGTTCAATTTGAATATACATTTTTTTCATTTTTCCTTGCCTTTCTTTTTCAAGGAACAAAAAGGCAATTGCTTTGGACATTATTATATTATTATTTGGACATTATATATACATATCTTCATGAAAAATAATGTCCAAAGCATGTGTTTTCCAAAAGGTAAACAATCAAATGATGTCTATTTTTCTATGAGCAAGAGGAGAGCAATGAAGGATAAGTACCACTAGGATACCATTTAATGAGTGAATACTCTGTTAAAATACTCCAGTTATTTCCAATTTTACTGTATCTATTCCAAGAATCAACCTTGCTTTGTTGATCTTAATATCAACAAATTACATATAAATCTTAGAAAATTTAAGGAACCTTGCTTGTATTGCTGCAAAATCATAAACACTTTTAATTATCAGTATGTGAAGTTATTGTGTTAAGCTATCCTCCATTGAGGTGAAAACACTTCTGAAGGTAATGGTTCCATTTCTCAAACCTTTCCAAGAGAACTCTGCCCTCTGATTTACTCTGTTTCAAAACAGAAGGTCTGATGTCCTTGAGACTCAAATTGTGTGTGTTTAAGCAAATTTTTAAAAAATTATCTGAGGCTAGGGATCAAAAAGGAGTCTACAGGGGAAAGACTAGGGCTGCAGTCTGGATGGAGAATAATTTGTCAACAGAATTCTGACAGGACAGCTCTTGTTACCCTCTCAAAAAAGGGGGGTGCATTATTAAGATGAGGGGAGCTGAGTTTTTGTTGATAAAATCCCTGACCTTTTTCTCATCAATGCAGCTTTCAACTTTATTGAAAGCCCCTGACTGTCCTGAATCCTGCAAGAAAATTCATCAAGGTTAGCCCTTTGGGATCCCCCGTAATGGTGGCTTTCAAGCTTCCTAATGCCTCGATGCTTTAATGTAGTTCCTCTTTTTGTGGTGACCCCCAACCATTAAATTGTTTCCATTCCTGCTTCATAACTGTAATTTTGCTCCTGTGGTGAATTGGGCAACCCTCGTGAAAGAGTCATTTGACCCCCGAAGGTGTCATGAACCACAGGTTGAGAAGCACTGCCCCATAAGAACAGTTACATAATCATCTGAGGTGACCTTACTGCCTTGAAGTAAATTGGTCTGATAGATCGCTGTAGAAGCCACTAAATTGACCAGATCTTTTCCTGAAGGTACTTTAATGAAGGTAAGACAAGCGTCTTACTGAGAGAACTTGTCTGCATCCATCCACTAATCTCAGAGACAAATTCAAACAGGTTCTGCTTGGAATAAGCCTGTACATGTATAAACTGGAAACCCAGGAAGATTATTTTTGAATTGCATTTCTATGGTGTTTTCACTGCCTTCAGCTGTGCCACTATGTCTATTTTCAGGTGATCTCTCAATGTTATTCATAGCATGAAACTTAAAACAAAGTCATTCATCAACTTTCATTCATATGCACTTGAGTCTGAGCCCAGGAAGACAGTCCTTCTCAGTAAACTTTAAAGCCCAGAATGGCCCCACCTCTCCTTACAGGTCTGTGGTTGGGCTTTGATGGAAACACTGCATGTGCTTACTATCACTTGGCGATTGGTATAGTCATGGATTGCTCTACTGCATGCTGAGGCAGAACTGTGCAAATGATTCTTTGAGGCTTGGCCTTTGCGTGGGTACACATGGTCATTTCTACCTTAAAATCTCCGAAACAAGTAATATGACCAGGCAATAAACCATAGGATGAGAGAATATATTATAGACCTGTAGTGAGAAGTAGAAAAATCATGGATATGGGATGGATAGAAAACTGAGACTTATCACGAGTGTCTCACCTTCTTTTCCTCCTATTCCCACTCATTGCATGCATCTACTATTTTTATAACCATCTAATTAATCCCTACAGTGACACCTCATGTGTAATTAAGATGATATTTGATGGCTACTTCAGTGAGCATTGATTGTGGATCCAAGCAAGACAAATTCAAAAACTTCAATATCTTCTCCATTTCTCACGATGTTACCTAGTGGTCTAATGATGAGGATTTTGATTTTCTTTACATTGAGACAAGCAGAACTTCTTTTATTACATGGTAGTTTTTAAAGTGTGTTGTTCTGTTTCAATGTATTTGCTTTTTTTTGTCTTTCAATTTTTTATTTCTAATTTTATAACACCATGGTCTAAGAAATGGTTTATAGTATCTTGAAGTTTTTTTAGTGTGCTTTTAAAAATAGGCTTGTTCTGTGTCTTAGAATAGGGTCTACCTATGTGCACCAAAAAATAATATATATTGTGTTGCTTTTAGAAGGATTCTTAAATATAAATGTAAGAGGTCAAAGAAATTGTCTTATTTAGTTTTTTTCTGTGCCTTTATTTAGTTATTTCCTATTGTTCAGTGCTTCCTCCTACTATAACTTAATATTGTCTCTGTCCCTCTTCCAAAAGACGCTGACTAATATATTTTGATATTTAGTCTTCCATTGGTCACAGAGATACTTACTATCATAATGTTTTCTTGTTCGCTTATCCCTTTAATCATGCAATGTGTCACATGATGAGGTTTACCTTTAAGACAGTTTTATCAGTGACTAATGTTGCTGTTTGCTATTTTATTGCCATTGGTTGGTGGGTTTTTTTAATACTCTGATTTTTATCTGACATTTGTCTCTCTGTCTATGGTGTCTTTCTTGAAGGCAGCATATCGATGGGCATTTGTACTATTCCAATCAGCTATTCTATGTCTTTAGACAAGTGCATTTAACCCATTCACTTTCAATGATACTATTGCTATGCATGAATTTAATATTGAATTTTTCTGTGCTTTTTATACGTGTATGGTGCTGTTGGTTTCTTTGTTCCTCATAATTTTTTGTGCTGGGTATCTTTTATTTATGGGTTTTCTTATTTTTCATATGCCCCCTCTTTTGGAGGTAATTTTGATATTTATTAATTTATTCAAATTTAAGAAAGTAAGTTCTCTCTTACAGATTACTTGACTTTCTCTACAATTGAATGTTTTGTATCCACATTTTCCCTTGAATTATTTTGTATCTTTCTTCATTCTGAAAGAATATATCTGGTTACCTACTTTCAATATTTTAAGTTAATTTTATTTTGAATGCTAATTTTAAGTCCACCACTTGTATGTCAGTTTGTCATACTGTGGTCATGTGTGTGTGTCTATGATGTTGGAAGTTATATCCCTGGTGTTTTAAATGCCACCTGGGTCGCCCAAAGTGAAAAAAATTTCAGCAGCGTTTCTGGACCAAGAACAGAAAAGCAGGATGAAATCAATACCCTATTTCAGAGGAAGGAACCACGCAAAATCTTATGCATAGCTCCAAAAGTTGTCAGATACGAAAGGCCTAATGAATGGAAACAGCACCTTGTCCTCGACAGTGGCAGAAGGTGAAGCCTTGGGGTTGGAAGGCACTTGAAATACAACTGAGGAGGGGCTTATTCCTCAGAGTAGACTCAAGTCTGGTAAAATCTGTGGGAGTGGAGTCTATGACATCACCACTCAATGTAAGTAGCAACCAGTGCAAAAACCTGATAATGACCAGAATTTAGAATGTGTGAAGTAGGAATCTAGGAAAATTGGAAATTCTAAAATAAAATGAAATGAAACCCAACAAGATGGATGTCCTAATCATTAGTGACCTGAAATAGACTGGTATTGGTCAGTTTTACTTAGAAATCATATGATTTACTTTGATTTACTATGCCAGGAATAACAGAATCAAGAGGAATGGGATACCATTTTCAATTTTTTTCTTCAGCACCACAATTCAAAGGCTTCAATTGTTTTATTCAATGTCCAATATACATGGCATACATTCATTGTCAAAATGGACATTGCAAAGTCAATGATTAAGTGTATTCTATCTGTGTTAAGATTATATAGGAATGGAGAAATGTCTATTAACAACACTAAATATTCATATGACATAACTTTGCTTGCAGAAAATGAGGAATACTTGAAGCACTTGTTGCTGAAGATCAAAGAGTGCAGCCTTCAGTTTGGATTACAACTCAATATAAAGAAAACCAAAATCCTCACAATTAGAAGAATGGACAACATCATCATAAAAGGACAAAGGGTTGAAGTTGTCAAGAATTTTGTCTGGCACAATTCATGCTTATGGAAGCAGCTGTCAAGATTGAAAGACATACTCCATTGAGCAACTCTGCTGCATGATACTCTAGAATATTGAAAAGCAAGGATATCACTTTGAGGACTAACATGTGCCTCATCCAAGTTATGATATTTTAAGTTGCCTCCTATACATGTGAAAATTGGACATTGAATAAAGAAGACTTAAAAAACAATTGAAGCCTTTGAATTGTGGTGCTGAAGAAAAAAATTGAAAATAACATGGATGATGACAAACGAAAAATGGATCTGTCTTGTAAGAAGAGTCAGTGTGTTTCTTAGAGGTAAGGATGGAGAGACTTCATCTTATGTACTTTGGATGTGTTGACTGGAGAGATTAGTTCCTGAAGAAGGATATCATGTTTGGTAAAGTAGAGGGGCAGTGAAAAAGAGTGAGGCACAAAGGAAGCTGGATTGGCCCCATGGATACAGCACTGGGCTCAAGCATTGGAATAATTGTGGGATGATGGCGAATTTGGCAGTGTGTTGTTCTGTTGTGCATAAGGTAACAATGCACAACATAGTTGGGTCATAACCAACTTGTTGGCATCTAAACAAGAACAATAACATCTGCTGTATTTGAGCTCATTTTCAGGCTATGATATCTTGTATGTTGGTCTCAGATTGATGTTTCCTCTTGCTGATTCTCTGTCCAAAGATCTCCCTTAGCATTTTTGTAATATTAGTCTTATTTTCATAAATTTATTTAATTTTTGCCTCATATTTGAAGAATAAGTTTGTTGGATATAATATTCTTGGCAATATTTTTCTTTGAGAGTTTACATATGTTATTCTATTGCCTCTTTGCTTGCAGGGTTTCTGCTAAAAAATGAGCTTATTGCATTTATTCACCTTTGCAGGTAATTTCCCCCCTCCAAAACAGCTCTCAGATATTTTTTATTTATACTGGTCATTTGAAATTTTGACTATGATATGCTGTGATGATGTTCTTGTTGAGTCTATCCTCTTTGGGATTCTTGAAATTTCTTGACTAGATTTCTTTTTCTATTTGATTTGTCTAGGGGTGTTTTCCTACTTCAGTTCTTAGAAAATTTTGTCTGTGGATTTTTTGTTTCTTTCAGTTTGGAATGCCAATAAAGTATAAGCTATTCATCTTGAAGGTGAACAGTGTATTTCTTAAACTTTCCTACCCCCTCTCCCAATTATATTGAGTGTTCTTATAGATTGAAATATAAATATTTGTATTTGATCTCACTAATTTGACCTACCATTACTTCAATTCTGCTGCTTACCTCTTTTGAAATTTTGCCTAATTATATTATTTTACTAACAAATTTCTAGACTTCCATCTTCAGGGTATGTGCTCCAGCTTGTCTTTCTCAGTCATGTGAACTGAGATTGTCTGTTTCATCTGACACATCATGATGCAACTTTTGGAGGTGTCAGGGTGGCTAGGTTACATAGGGATAGTTTACTTTGTCAGGTCATCTGATAATGGAATAATAAAAACCATAAAACAAAGTACAAACAATAGAAAGAATGACAACAATAAAAAGAAAAAGGAAACAAACTGCCAAACAATTGCATGAATGGGAAACCCATATACACCTCTCAGCACATCGCTAGTGGCTTTCTCCTTGCCAGTTACCATGGTGTGCTTACCAAAAGTCCTGCCACAGATTGAACAGTGTGTGTCCATCAGTACATGAGAGTGGGGTTTGGATCTATTCTGGTCAAGAGAGTATGCTACACCAGGTTATCTAAAGAAACAAAATCAATGACACTCATATATGTTTAAGAAAGAACTTTAAATCAAGAGGTAATTTCATATCAAGAAAGTTTTACAGTGCTGTTATATTTAAGTCCATGGGTCTGACAGTAGCTGGAATAAACTATAGACTTACATAGCTGCTTGCCAGTGATGCAGAAAGATGAAGCAGGGTGCACGAAGATCACCGACTAGTGGCTGCAGAGTTGCATGAATCCAAGGTCAGTGGAAACATGGCAACATGTCCAAACTTCTCATGTGAAATGTCCTACAAAGGGATGCCCCTGAAGGTAGGCAGAGTCCCAGCAAATAGGAAGGTGAAGGGGCAGAGAGATTAGGTGTAGTTCCCAGTTTGTCTCATAAAATAGCCACATCCAAAAGGAGGAATCATCAGCCTTCTACCGAATTGGAGTCCATCTCTGTACTTTGAGACAAATTCAAGTTGACATAAAAATCATTCAACTACTATAGAAGGGGTTGTGTGAACTTAGAAATAATTACTCCCATTTTGTTGCCTATTGTCTCCCCACAGATAGTATAACTGAATGTCACAAAAAGAGAGAAAACAAAGCAAAATGAAACAGAAAACTGGTTGATATTTGCCCCTAAGCCCTTGTTCAAGAGCTGATTTCTGTGGAAGCCAAGATGTGGGGATTAGTGTTGGTTTCATCCCTGTTCTGGCTGGCAACATGAATACAAAGGAAAGAAGTGGGTGGGGGACTGTTTAAAAACAGACAAACAAAATCCATTCATGTGGAGCTGCTTTTGACTCAGGGCAATCCACAGGGCCAAACCCTTCACCTTTGATGGAGCCGTACTCAGGTCATATCCTCTGCTGTCTGGGATGAGTGACTGTCTGGGCACTGGGGAGCAAGTTATAGAGGATGTCAAGTATTTCAGTCCCTCTCCACTCATTTCACTCTATCTCCACAACCACGTGGAACTCCTTCCTGTGCTCTCCCTTTGCATGCTGATCCTGCTGCCTCTACTATTCACAGGGAGAAGCATAGCCAGTCAGTATGTCCATCTTGTCCTGCTGATGGACTTGGGGGTGGAGGCACAAGGAATGGCCATTTTTTCTTTCTTCAGTTTTGGAATGTGGAAGGGCATGTGTAGCTGTTAGTCCATCCAGAGGTAAGTTGCAGTTGTTCTTTCTCTTTATCTGGTTAGGAGTGTATCCATCATGACAGAGAGATGCAGCTTTCAACAGCAGCAGGCAGAGTATTCACCTATGATCGCTCATGGATTGGTTGGGTCCATGTGGCAACTCTTTCATTACAAAGCCATGTCTCCGAAATTCTCTTCCATCCATACTTTCTGTCTTTTTTATTTAGCAAAAATGAATGGTGTATCTCTGTATGTTGTCATGTTGCCATGAGATTTATCCTTTTTGTTGTTACTGTTTTCGAATGACTCAGTCAAGTTTTCCTTTTTTATTAGTCTTCTAAAAAACTAGCTTTAAATTGTATTAGTTTAGATAGATGGTGTGTTTCTAGATATTTGACCATTCTTTCTAGGTTCAAATTTGTTCATGTGGAATCTTTTATGATATTCCACTCTTCCTTTCTTTCTGTTGGTTCTGTTGTGACAACACGTGTAATTTTTTATTCTTGTTATTTACAACTTCTTTCCCTTTTTTAGATTTCCCAGTGGCTTTTTGAGGTCTACCAATATTGTCAAAGAACTCTCTTAATCTTTTAATGGTTTTGGTATGCACGTTTTCATTCTACTTGGACAAAAGGTATTTTTGTGTTTTATTTTTAATTTCTTTTCATGCACATTCTTATTTATCAAGGTTTTACTCTGTTATCATGTATGTGAATTTTTTTCTAGGTCTTCCTATTGTTGACTATAGTGATCTGAGAGGATGCATTGTAGCATTTTGATGTTTTAAATTTTGTTGAACACTTCGGAAGAGTATCCCACTTGTATTGTAAAATAATGTATTTTGTATTTTGTTGGATGTAGTGTTCTGTAAATGTCTTAGAGGCCAAGTTGGTTGACTTTATTGGTCAATTCCAAATCTTTCTAATTCTTCTGTCCTGCATTAAAGTGTTTATAAAGGTATTTTATTATTATTTTAGCTGTATTATTGTTTATTTTTCTTAAAAATTCTGTTTGTTTCATTTGCGTAAGTTGAAACACTTTCACTGTGTTCATGAATACTTAGTATATTATATATTACCCTTCCTCCTCTCATGCTGTTTTTTTAAATTTACTAGATCAGCAATTGATTTAACAACTTCTAATATATTTTTTATTTTCATTATCTTGATAGATACCTACATATATATGGAATCATGCATAAATATGGAACTATATACATGTATATGGAATCATGTTTATTTAAACAGAAATCACTTAAACCTGGAACCATATGCAGAAATTTAAGTATATGGAAACATATATGAAACTATAAGCATATATGGCATTTTATACACATGGAATTATATGTGTGTGGAATAATATATATAGGACACATATGGAAACATGTTTGTGAATATGTTTGTGTGTATGTGTATATCCTTTTATCAACTTTCTTATAGCAAATAAGCAAAGGAAAGTGAGAGGACCAGTTGGAAATGATTTTGTCTTTTATGGCATATCCTAGAATGTCATGTCATGTCACTTTTGTCAGCAGTGTTTGTTTTAACAGTTACAAAGTTCTGAAGGAATTCTGAGTGAAAACAGATACAGAATGAAGCAGCCACTGGAAGAGTGTTTACATAGTGAAAACTATATGTGAGAATACAGCTCATCTTTTAAAAATCATTTTATTGGGGGCTCATGCAACTTTTATGACAATCCATACATCCATCCATTGTATGCAAAGCACATTTGTACATTTATTACCATCATCATTCTCAAAACATATTCCCTCTGCTTAAGCTCTTGGTATTAGCTCCTCCTTTTTCGACTCCCTCTCCCCTCCATCATGAACACTCGATAATTTATGAATTATTATTATTGTGTCTGATATCTTCCTTTGCCCACTTCCCTGTTGTCCATGCCCCAGGGAGAAGATTTTATATAGATCCTTATAATTGGTTCCCTCTTTCTACTCCACCTTTCCTCTATCCTTCCGTTGTCACAACAATCTCCACTCATCTGTTCTGTATTTCTTATGTCTCCAGATCCTATCTGTACCAGTAGACGTCTTCTAGTTCAGCTGGATTTGTAAGGTAGAATTCAGACAATGCTTGTCTTTAAAGCAATTTAACAATGGTGTGTGTGTGTGTGTGTGTGTGCAGAAATTCTTCTAAAATTGATTAAATGCTAGTAAAACTTTGATACAAAAATATATGGGAGATGATATTAATTGATGGAAACACCTTCAGAAACTCAAAGTTCTTATATCTATGGTAATTTTCCTATCCTCATGACCGTAATTCATATACACACTGTATAATCCTGCATAATTTGGCAATTCTGATAGACAAAGCAGTGGGCATCATGATTAGTTTATGAGCCGAGACATCTAGATTTTATTAATTTATAAGTATATCCAAGCCTGGGGGAGGGAATGGGACCAGTGGCTACATTCTAAATACCTGGTTTATGGAAAGCTATGGATGATAATGATAACTCAAAATCCATTTGCAGAATTCATCAATCACTTTGTCGATTGAACCCCTGTTAAGTCTCCAAGACACACAGCCTAGGAATGTTAGCATATTAAACTTACATTAGTTAGCAGTAATATCAAACTAAAACCTTAAAGTTTTATATTCCCTGCTTTCTCTTTTTAATAAATTATAAAATTGAAGATCACAGAACAGGGAAAGGTTAGAGACAGGGAAACACTGCCTTCAGAATTATATAGATATAGATTTGGTAGATATTGTCCAAGAGTATTGCACATTTAATATTTTTGTTGAATAAAAATTTCTACAATTTTGTAATAATACTTTTGTGTGTGTACAAGCATGTGCATGTTATATATATCCTCACAGATTCTTTCCAACACTGTTAGATTTATATTTTAGGTTGGGAATTAATGTTCATTTGCCATGAAAGTGAGGGAAATTTATTAACTGCTACAATCAATAGAATGAGAATGTAGTGGAAATTACACTGTGTGATTTCCCAATCCGTGAACTACACACATATGGCTTCCCCCTGGCATGCCCTATATCTTTGCTTGTCTTCTTTTTTTTACACGTACTCTCTGGGTCAAATCAAACATCATACAATGAAGAAGTACACACTGATATATAAAAGCATGGGTTGAGTGAAACATACATGCCTTCATAGAGAGGTCATGGAGAGAGAAAATGAAAAGTAGCAGTCATCATTAACTGCTTCCTTAGAACTAAGCAAGATGTCAAGTGATATATGATATTTGGTTGATATTTGCAAAAAATATTTAGAAAAAACCTCTGTAAAATGTAAAAAAAAGTCATTTTGAATACTATGATGGGTTTGATTTCATCCATGGCATTTTCAACCACCCCATATGCTTGTGAAATCTGGACAATCAATAAAGATGCCTGAAAAAAATGATGCATTTGAATTAGGATGGAGGTGAACAATGTGAATATGCCACAGACTATCAGACGAGAGAGCACATGCATACCAGAAGAGTGCTTCTTAGAAATCAGATGGGTGAGACTGTCTCATGCACTTTGCACATATCAGGAGGGATCTAATATCAGAAGAAGATTAAGTTAGGTGAAGTAGGATGTCAGCAGTAAAGATGAAGAAGATTTGAAAAATAGATTGATGTAGTATCTTCAACAGTGAGTTAAACATAGCAACAGTTGGGGGGCTGGCACCGGGAAGGGTGATGTTTTGTTCTGCTGAATATAGAATGGCAACAAGCAGGAAAGGACTTGATGGCACCAAAAGCAACAGTTATTTCCAACCATGGAAACACAGTAGGTGATTTTGACTTGGGATAGATTCATGAGTGAATACCTACTATTTTCATTTTTAAGCCATTTTTTTAGGGTATCAATAAAGCAGCAGGGAACTGGAATAACATTCATGTTTGCTTAAATTTACAACTATTTTAAGTGCACATGTACTACCAACTTGTGACTAAGACCAGGCTCCTGAATGACTTTATGGCAACGGATAATGACTTGAGTCACTCACCTGTCCAGATAAAATTTATCAAGCACACTTTTGTTCTTCTGTACTCTACTTAAAAAGAAGAAACATGTGTGTGCATACACACATTCACACACAGCTGATCTTAAAGCTCACATACAAACATATTCAACAGTTCATTCATATCTATAGGATCAAACAATCTATTCAAATTTCAACAATTTTTTTTTCTTAAGAAATTTCAGTATGCATAGATACACAGTACCTATTATAAATGGGACCACTACTCATCTCTCAGTTTGTTGTACTGTGAAGGGCTGGAATAGGTGGTGATATTGGAAGCTGGGCCATTATATAAAAAATAAAGAATTGAAATTAGTTCTTAATAACTGGTAAATTGTTATAATTTTAATTTCAATGATTCATTATTTCCTTTTAATTTGTCTTTGTTTTTTCTATGTTCTATTTCATGGCATTATTATTAACATTTTAAATCTCTTTATCCAGCTTTATTGCAGTATTTCTAGATAAGATGCTTTTATACATTTTGTTTACTTAAACCATATTTATTGATCGCTAACTCAAAAAATATAGTTGAAATATAACACATAAATATTGAAACCCTAATCATGGTAAGCTGCACTTGACTGGTATTTGTCACTCAGAATCGACCAACTATATTATTAACTATACTCAGAATAACAAATTCAAAGGAATGATATCACACTCATCACTGAATGGAAGATTGCAAGATCTATCTTGAAGTACAATGCAGTTTATGATGGGATGATATCTTTATGCCAATAAGGAAGTCCTGTTATTATAATTTTATGTTAGTGATGGAGAAATTGAAGACCACAAGCAATGTCACTAAAATAATATGTAAGTGAGTTTTTGTTGGTATTTCAAAAATTGTTTCAGGAGTACATTGACAGATCCCAGATATTAAAACTGGATTATAAAAGAAACATGAAAGGAGTATTATTGCTGACATCAGAGATTATCAGAAAGGTCATTACTTGTATTTTATTGACAATGCACAATCATTCACTCTTTTAGAGCCAACCATTTGA
Organism: Nesogale talazaci; assembly: GCA_004026705.1. Lineage (NCBI taxonomy): Eukaryota > Metazoa > Chordata > Mammalia > Afrosoricida > Tenrecidae > Nesogale > Nesogale talazaci. The sequence goes on along the minus strand of PVJH01008558.1, from coordinate 60,157 downwards.
ATCATGATAAATTAGAAACATTGTTGCTCTTATGAACTATTGAGTTGGTTCTGACACATAACAACCACATGCACGACTGACCCAGCTCTGCCCCATCCTTACAATTGTTGCTACGTTTGAACACATTATTGCAACCACTGAGTCAATCCATCTTCTTGAGGAAATTATTCTCTTTCTCTTCCCTCGCCCCCGTCCCCACCCACCCGGTATGCTGTCTTTCACCAGGGACTGGTCTCTCCTCACAACATGCCCAAAGTATGCACGATCAAGTCTCACCTCCTTCCTTCTCAGGAGAACTCTGGCTATTTTTCTTCCAAGAAGAAACAGATTTATTTGCCATTTCAGCAGACTACGGTGCTTTCAATATTATTCTGCAACACCACAATTTGAACATAATGATTCTTCTTCAATTTTCCTTATTCAATGTCAAGCTTTCACATGCATATAACGCCATGGCCTGGGTCAGGCACACCTTAGTCCTCAACATAATCTCCTTGGTTTCAACACTCTAAAGATGTCTTGGGCGACAGACTTACATGTTCTGACCTCTTGATTGATGCTTCCGCGAACATTGGTTGTGGATCCAAGCAAGACAAATCATTGTCATTTTCCACCTGTTCTCCGTTTACACAACGCTACCTCTGGTTCTTGGGAGGATTTTGGTCTCCTTGAGTTATAATGCAAATCAAAGGCTGCAATTTTTTTTATCTTTATCACCAAGTGCTTCAAGTCCTCCTTACATCCAGCAAGCGATGTTGTGTCATCTGCATATAATAAGATGTCAATAGACTTTGCTTTAATCTTGATACCACACCTTGATTCGTATAATCAAGTTTCTCTGGTGGGGTAAGTATTTAAGAGTATATAATCTTACACATTTTAAATCATGCAAATTATGAGTAATGATGTGAAAATGGGAAAAATGGGAAATTCTCAGTTCTTGATTTTGCTTAAGTGGACTGTGCACAGAGACCGACCTATGGTATGCACAGGCACAATCTAATGTGCTGAGAACAAGGAGGCCTGGAAGCAATTGCTGATGAAAAGCAATGACCTTTGCAGTCAACAGAGCAAAGCAACAAAAACATTCACAACTGAACCAATAGAAAAAAAATCATGATTGAGAAAAGACTAATGATTTCAAGGCTCTCATTTCAATTCAATCTAAAATTAATGTTCATGGAAGCAACAGTTAAGAAATAAAAAAAAAAACATATTGCACTCAGCAAATATGTTACCCAAGACCACTTTCATGTGCTGGAAAGCATGATTATCACTTTGAGGACTAAAGTATGCCTGATTCGAGTCATGGCATTTTCAATTGTGTCACATACATATGAATTTACACATGAAAATAATGAATAATAATTGATGCATTTGAATTGTGGCACTGAGCAAAACACTGAATGTACTGTGAATTACTATGGTACAAAAATATCTGTTTTGAAAGAAGTATAGGGGCTGAGCCCCAGAGGTGTAAGTGGTTGAGTATGGGACTGCAGCCTGCGGGCTTGGCTGTTCAAATCCAGCAGTGGTTCTCATAGCTCCCACGACCACAAGAGGCAGTGATACTACCCCCCAAAACAAACAAACAAACAAACAAACAAACAAACAAAAAGAAGTATAGATAGAAAGCTCCTTAGATGCAAAGATGTTGAGAGTCTCATGTACTTTGGACATGTTATCAGAAGAGATCAGTCACTGGAAAAAGACATCATATGTAGAAATGTACAAGATCAGTGAAAAAGGGAAATACTTGTCAAGGAGATAATTGGCTACAACAGGCTCAAATTTGTAAAGATGGTTCCTAGCCAGGTAGTGTTGCATTGTATTGCACAAGGAGGCACCCCCCCAAAAAGAATAATTTTTTCAAAAATATATGTTCATTTTCTTTAAAAAAATTTTTTTTATCACCTTCAAAGTACTTTCCAATAAACTTAATACATTTGTCAAGTCTGCAACTCTATTCTTGGACACATTTTTCAAACATTTATTTAAATAACTCACAGAACTTCCCTCACTTTTTCTTCACCTCCTCTATGTTTTCAAGTCCCTCTATATTCACAGAAGCAACAAAAAGTCGCACAGAGTGAGGTCAGGTGAGCAAGGTGTGTGGGCTAAGGAAGTCATGCTGTATTTTGCCAACACCTGACACAATGAGATGCCTGCTTGAGCGGGTGCGTTATCAAAACCAGTCTCCTGTCTGCCAAAAATCAGGCCTTTTTTTTTTTTGGGTGATGTTACACAATTTATTTTCAGAACCTCTAAATAGAAAGCTTGATTAACATCCTGACCTGGTGGAACCAGCTCCAACTGCACTACAGATTGACAATTTTGTCCATTTGGGAAGTTGACAGACCTCCAGAGCAATGCTTGTCATCAATCAGCATTTCATCTTTTTCGAAATGGGAAAACCATTCCTATGTTTGAACTTTTCCCATAGCACGGTCCTTGTAAGCTATGCTCAACATTGCAACAGTTCCTACCGCACTTTTCCCAAGCAGGAAACAAAATTTCACAGCTGCATACTGTTCTCTTAAATTGGCCATCTCAGAAAAGCGAGGTTAAAACAAAACTGCTTTTAAGAAACAAATCACTTTGACCAGAGAAAACCTTTCCAGGTGATGCCACTGGGTACACTACTCAGGATGAGTTGCTCAATGCTTCCCTAATGGGAAACATGCATATTATGAAAACTCCACTCCACCCAGTGCAATTTGATTTTGGGGGGTGTGGATGTTGTATTCACAGTGTATCACATGAGGTCACTATGAACCCACTTCATGGCATATAACATAAAAACAACAGCGACTTCTTTATATCTGTTCCTGTCTATATGTGTATCTTCTAATTAATTATCTGTCCATCAAATGATTATGTCTTTCATGTAGTTGAAGACTCACACATCTACTCTTATGGCTTGAATTGGTCGCTGAATGGTGTCAGTCATTCTGTACCAACAGCATCCAGTTATGTTTATCACAGTACAATGTTTCCCAATGTAGTTTTCATAGTTCAAACATGGTACATAAAAACAATAATAATAATTTGGGAATCTTTGAGTTAAAAGTGTTATTTTAGCTTTTGGCTTCCTCAGAGACTTTAATGCACTTTGAAATTTCCTCCCAAAATCTTATGCAATATGTTTCACATTCATTTGATCATGGGCTCTTTTTATATTGGACAAAGTATTTTAGACTCTAGTAGATATAGAGATAGAGATATAGAACCATAACGATTAAGCTTATAATAAATATTTCTGTGAGAAGCTAATTACCAATTAAAATGTCTTACCTATTATAATGGGGGTTTCTTTGTCACCTGGAGACTTTGCAGTTGGTCTGTTAATCATCATGTAGGTGGTTCAAACTAACAAGGTGCTCTCAAGCAGAAAGAGAAGGCTGCCTGCTTCTGCAAAGAGTCACAATCTTGGACTTTGTATGTAGTGGCTATGAGTTGGAAATGACTCAATGATTGTAGAAGTGGGTTGGTTGGTATCTCTTGAAATGACTGTTTTACAAAGATCCATATAATGATGCTTTCTTTCCTCCACCCTTCAGGCTGGTTATATTATGCATTTGCAATACTGTTAGATTCATTCGTCATAGTCTGATTATACCTTCAGTTCATCTGACATACTGTTTTTCTGCTTACTTGTACTGTTGAGAGAAGATTTTTGAAACCTCCATTTCTAATCTTGGATTTGTCTATTTATCATTTTGACTCTACCAGGTTTTCCTCATTTATTCTGAAGCTCTGTTGTTATGTGCTTTAGGATAATGTCTTCTTGGTGAATTGAACTCCTTTATCATTATATATTGTCTCTCTTTATGCCTGATAAAAGTCTTCCTTCTGAAGTCTACCTTGTCTGAACTTAATATAGCTGCCTAGACTTAATTTCTTTCCTTCTTTCTTTCTTGGTTTAATTGCTTTATAGTTTGGAAAATATAGGTTTAAATAAAGGATCCCTGGTGGCGAGTGGGCTACACATTGTGTTGCTAACTGCAAGATCAGCAGTTTGAAACCACAAGCCACTCTGAGGGACAAAGTTAGGACTTTCCACTCACACAAAGAGCTAAAGTCTCAGAAAGCCAAGGGCACGGTTCTTCCCTGTATTTTGGGGTCACTAAGAGTCAGAACTTACTTAATGGCAATTAGTTTTATATATGTGGGTGTATTTTGCTTTTTTTAAACTATTTGGCTAGCTAAATCTTTTTAAAAATTGTATCACTTTATTGGGGGCTCATACAGCGCTCATCATAATCCACACATACATCCATTTAAGTTATTAAATCCTTTAAGTTATTATTTTGGATCTTATATTTTCAGTGGGAGTGACTATATGGATTACAATACACCACTTTTTAACTGTTTCATATTTGTGCTATTTGCTTTTCATTTCAGGATTTTGAGTTATGTGCGAGTTTGACATCCTCTGTTGACTTTTATTTATACCATTTACAAGTATTAGGGCCTATTATATGATTTATGATACACTTTGGTTTTCGCTCTATTTTTACTGTCTTTTGGTTCAAAGTTTACAGAACAGCTTAGCTTTTCATTCAGAAATTTATACCGCTTGTTTAGTTACATTAGTGAAATTCCCTCAATGTAAGATCATTCTTCCACGTGATCCCTGCATTTCTCATTTGCATCATTTATGTTTTATTCTCCCGTCCTGCTGTCTGAGCTCTCTTTTGGGACCTACACAGCACTGTGTTCTCTTATGGTTTATTGTGCTGAATAGTATATTGCTCATAAGTATTACTGCTCCACATATTGACCTATTTGTTATTTGGCCATAAGGTATGGATTCTCCCCCAGGTATGGGGAAGAAGTCTAATGCCGATAGTATGGGAGTTCTACCAGTTTCTATTAGACCAGTAAGTCTTATCTTTTCTTATGGATTTCAGGTTTGCTCTACAGTTTTATTGCAGTCTGCTTAAGACTTTCTGTGGCCCTAATAATTGCTGTTGGCACAATCCAGTTCTAGTCTTAGAGTAGAGGATGCGATGGTTCAAGTGATCCATTAACACTGTGGACTCTTTCCTTAACTATTTCATTTCCTTCAATCTTGTTTCTTTAGGATGAAGACTTAGCTGTCCCTGGAAACTCTGATCTCAAGCCTCAAGATCCATTCCTTCAAGTTAATTAGTTATGGCTAAGAAGATTTGAAAACTACCGTCACTACTTGCTCTCATATACATAACTATAGATACAAACCACAGGCATGTAGAAATATCATGTGCCAAAGCTATACATATTTGTGGGTGTAGACCCAGTTGCCTAGCCTTACCTGCTCAGGTTGCATATTTGCCTACATGTGCACACATAGATTATTGTTTCTTTTGTCTTATTAATTATATTCAGGATTCTTTAGGTAACAGCATTTACCTCTTTTATCTGTAACTCTTGTCCATCTCCAAGTATCTTCCCTTGCCTTGGAAATAATAAACTTTATACTTTCTTGCTTATTACCTTTCCCTTCACCCAAGTTAATGTTAGCTACTATCTACTTAGGTCAGATTTGGAAGAGGACATGGAATTATGGAAATCATTGCTGATGTCAGATGGTTATTGATATAAAGAAGAGAATACCAGAAAGATATTTGCTTTTGTTTTATTGGCTATGCAAAGTAAATCAACTGTGAGGATCATAAAACTTCTATGAGTAGCCTAGATAAGAATGGGTACAGAACATTTCATTGTGCTTACATAAAATCTGTACATGGATCAAGAGGCTGTTGTGTGGGCAGAACAAGAAAATACTGCATGGTTATTAATGTCAGGAAAGGTTTGCATCTGGGTTGTATCTTCTCAATATACTAATTCAAGCTCTATGCTGAGCAAGTAATCAAAGAATTTGGGTTCTACAAAGAACGCAGCGGGAGAATTAGAGAAAGGCTTAGTAAAATGGATATGACTCAGTCTTCCACTTATGTAAGTCTCTTTTGAAACCTTGATGTATCATATTCTATTTTGTCTGTGGTTCAATTTATTTTTATATATTGCTATAGCTATTATAATTAGTTTTATTTTCTAATTTCCTTTTCAGAGCTCTCTTTGTGGGTTGAGATTCTGAGTTTTTTATGCTGATGTACCCTGACATATTTTAGGATGCTTTTAGAAGGTGTGATATTTTTTATGATGGTTTTTATTTTTAGATGGTTATATTTTTTTATCAACTGGTAGAGGTGGAGTAAGACTGATCAATAGATACCAGCCTGATGACACCTGTTTGGCATGTGTGTGTGTGGTGGGGGTGGAGGGGTGTGCTTTAATCTAAGATAGATCCTGAACAGAACCAAGTTCTATCTTGCTTGTTTTTTCTCCTGAATTTGTATCCTGAAATGATTTTGCCCATATCCTGTTTTGTCACCTGCTAATCCAAAGAGCCCTAACTGTCTTGGGAACTTCAGACTCATTCTGCTTTGTGCCAACTATCTGTGATCCTCCTGTTTCGTTTTCCTCTTTCCTATTCATCATCTGCTGTAGCTATGTGAGTCAGAAGCCTTCAGCTTACATCTGACCTATGGATATGAACAAGATTGTACTTACCTACTTCTATAACAATTTAAGCCATTTATCGATATAATCTATGTCTATATACATACAAGGATCATTGTTTTTGCTTCTCTAGGGGGTTCAAACAAGCATGACACAGCTTCTAAAAAATTGTGAGAAAATTCCAGTTTCTTTTCATTTCTTTTTTCCATGAGCTGTTTGAAACTTCTTTGTAATTTTCTTGCTGAAGTTCTGGGACATTCTATCGGTTCATATCATCTGCATGGTAAGTTTGCTTTTTTCCTAGTACTTAGGAATCCTTATATTTCCACCTTTTTCCTTATTTCTCTGGCAAGAATCTTCAATACAATGATAAATAGTTGTGGTGACAGAATGCATCTTTCTCTTGTCTCCATTGTCAAGGAGATTTCTTTGATCCTTTCTCCTTGAGAATAACTTTGGCTGTTAGCTTTGTGTATAGTCCCTTAGTTAAGTTGAGGGACTTCTCTTGTATTCCTATTTTTCAGGGAGGACGTATCAGGAATCTGCAATAGATTTAATCAGATATCATTTCTGTATCAATTAATACAATCATGTAATCATTTCCTTTTTAGACTTAGTGGGTTACATTGTTTTTTTCTAACAAACTATTTTTTCATGTCTAGAAGGTTTAATGTTATCTGGTTGGATTTTTTTTCTCTCTTATAACCTTGGCCGTAACCCTAAATTGGGTAGGATTTTTATTGTATCATTTCATCTATATTCTGTAGGAACATGATTCTGTAATTTCCTTTTGGAATGGTGACTGTACGTGATATTTGCATAGAGCTTGTGCTTGTTTCATAAAAATCGCTCAGAGAGCACTTCATCTTTTTTTTGTGTGTTCTAGAATAGTTTGAGTGGGATTGAAATCAGTTCTCTGAATGTTTGATGTACTTGGCCAATAAAGCCATTTGGGTAAGAACTGTTTTTTTGCTTTTTGGGGGGTGGTGGTCGTGAGAAGTTTTAGTTGCTTGCATTATTATGTTCTAAATGTCTTTTTGCTTAGGCATCATTTCAAAGTTTTCTCTCTTAGTCTGTGTTTGGTGTATGCAGATTGCATGGTTCTAGAAATATGCCCATTTCTCCTTGGATTTCAAATTTCTTGGATTACAGTTCTTCATAGTGTTTAGAGTTCTATCTTATCAAAAGAAAGATTTACTTTAGAAAGACATATAATCATAAAATAATTTTATTTATAAGTTCATGGAGGAAGATAACTTTACCCAGGTAGGATGGCCAAATTGAATATTTTGATTTTTTTAATTTTAAAAATCTAAATACTTTTTGGCACATTATCCCCATTTACTCATACCAAAAAGTTTTAGACAATCATCACAACAGTCAATTTCAGAATATTTCCTCTTTCTTGTGCTCATTGTTATTAGCTCTTCATTTCCCCCCAATCTTCCGTGCCGTACCTTCAAGAGAACATTAATCCAGTGGCTGTCACTATAGATTTACGTATCTTGAATTTTGTATTCCAAAATTGATACCACAAGCAAAAATCAAAGGACTAGCAACAGCAATAAAATGCAGAAAATCCTCAATCGAAAATGAAAACCACTTTAAAATGGGTCAAAGGGGAGCTTTTAATCTAACTGTATCTGCCATAAACCATTATCCAATGCGTTCTCCATGATACTCTGCCTATTCACATCCCTGTTTGATGGTCAGAGGGGATTCATTGGAGGTTTAATTCATTAATATTTCCCCTTTACTTTTTTTTAAGTGAAATAACTTTTAAATGGGCATCCTTAGGGCAATAAATCTGAATCAATGTCTAATGACCCCCTAGTTCTATTCTTGCGGTTTGCAGCCCAGTGTGTAACCACTCTGCCACCAGGGTTCCCGGCACCCCTAGTTCTATTCTTTAACATAACATTCATCTGCTTCTTTTCACACTGTGGAGTTTTGGTCTTAAGTCCAAGGGCTACTGGTAAGTTTGAGATTGAATTCAGTCCCTCAAAGGGACTTCCACATCAATCCTTTCTGGTGTGGTCTATGCAGGATGTCACCTCAAAACAACAGAGTCTAAAATCGATAGCACACAGCCCGGATCACAATGGGCTGAACATAAGCTAGATTAAAAATGTCTACTTAGGAATATAGTTAGAAACAAACAAAGTACCAAGCATTTTATCATATCACGCACTAAAAACAACTCAAGGTGAATAAAAGACCTGAATGCAAAACCCCAAGCTCTCAGGAAAATCAGTGAGAAAATTGCTCAAAGGTAGGGCATACATGGGCTATCAGAAATAGCAAAATATAGTCAGGAATATAGAACCAGGCATTTTATCTCCTTAGTACTAAGTGTTTTAGCTTTTTTCCCACCGAATTGGGGAGGGGGTTATCCCTAATTTTCTACCAATAGAATCGTAGTTGTTTTCTTTGATATGCATGTTTTCCTCCCCCCATCTTAACTTGAATTTTCATTAAGAGCCACTTATCTCTCAGATAGACAAACTCAGTTTTTTTTAAACCCACAAAATGCACACTTACTTATTTAATAGGTTCCCTCTCACATGACATTCTTTGGAATTTCTTTCAGGTAACAAGTGGCTCTGGGAAATGCAATCCCTGGGGCAAGACATTGCCCTGGGTGCTTTTTAGTCTCTATCTGAATCGCTACTTTCACTGCCTTGCCCTCTCTCATTTTTCTCCTGAAAGATGTCATACACCTAATTCATTACAGGGTCATGGGTGGGGATTTCTCTGCTTCTTAATTATATGGGATGGTAGGACAAAAAAAGAAAACTCTGTTTTCCTACATTACTTCTAAGGACATTTTCAGGCCCTGATTTTGTGTGAGTGTGTGTACGTCTGCACTTTTATTCTCTGTTCTCACCTCTGTAGTTTATTGGTTAGAAATATGTATGAAGAATGGGATACTGAAGATGTATTTTGATGGATTCAAGGCATAGGATGAAAAGAATATTGTTTCCATGTTGCAACTTTCTACAGAAAAATCCATGTGTTCTTCTTAATTGAAATATGAGGGTAGTATGATGATAATGGACGTGGACTTAGCTGGACTTAATAAGGTGACTCTAGTAGACTCTCCAAACCCAAAGAGCTAGTTTTCCCCTGGGATATCATCTTGTCTGCACCACAAGGACTATTTCATAGTGTTGATCACAGCCTATGTTCATCACCTGGGTCCAAGTCTTTTTTATTCTCTTTGTTTCTTTTATATGTGAAGTAGCATTAAGAAAATAGAACACATGCTGGGACACAAGGCAAACTTGAGAAAGTTCAAAAACAGAGACTATTCAAACCACCTTCTCTGACCACTGCTCCTCAGAACCTACTGTATGGTCACATTTGTCAAAAATCTGGGGACTGGTGTGATGATGCTCAAAACAATGTATTGGGGCATAAAACCCATAAAAGGTTCACATCCATATAATTGATTTTTGACAAAGGCCCCAAAAACATTAAATTGGAAGCAGAGGTCCTCTTCAACAAATGGTGTTGGAAAATCCGTGTAACCACAAGCCGAAGAATGTAACTAGACACATATCTCACTCCATGCACTAAAACAAATTCAAGATGGATAAAAGACTTGGATGCCAAACCCAAAGCTATCAGGAAAATCAATGAGAAAATAAGGACAAAGATAAGGCCCTGGTGAAGGGCGTACATGGGCTATCAGAAAGAGCAAAAGAAACACATCCCGTGAAAGATAAAGTAGATGAGTGGGATCAGTGAAACATAAAACATTGTGCACATTGAAAGACTTTATAAAAAGAGCAAAAAAAGAACTCATAGGTTGGGAAAAGATATTTAGTAGTGGCATAGCAGACAAAAGACTAATTGCTGAGATCTAAAGAATTTTACAATCTTAAAGGAAAAAATAAACAGCAAAAGCAAATAGCCCTCTGAGAAGATGGGCAAAGGACTTGAGCAGGGAGATGATTAACAAAGGATGACACTGGAATAGCTAATACTCACATAAGGAAAGGCTCCAGGTCATGAGCCATCTGGGAAATGCAAGTCAAACAACAAGATACCACCTAAGGCCTATAATTGTAGTCTAATTTTTTTAAAAAATAAAAAACGGAGAAAATCTAATGTTGAAAAGAGTGTGGTGAGATAGGAACTCTTATTCACTGCTGATGGACTTATAAATATGTGCAGCCATTGTGGGAGGTGATACGGCCATACTTAAAACAGATGGAAATTGAACTACCATATGTTCAAGCAATACTATTACTGGGCATATACCCAAAAGAAATAAGAAACAGATAATGAATGTGTGTTTACTCCCCTAGTTTGCACAGTTCACAAGAGCAAGAAGCTAGAAACAGCCTAAATCCCCATGAGTAGAAGTAACTGAATAAAGTAACTGATAAATACACACAGTGGATGACTACACATCTCTAAAAATCAGCGATGAAACCACGAAACATCTCAACTCATGGGGGGATCTGGGAGACATTATGCTGAGTGAAATTATTCAAGCACACAAAGGAAAAATACTGTGTAAGTCCACTGCTGTAGGAACAAGACTCCAAAGAGGCACAAGTTCAAACTTGAAGGGTTTCCAGTCTTCCGACAGGTGAACCAGTGACAAAGCATCACCCTGGATGCTCTACTAAGGTACATATTATTCCAGCAATCCTCTGATGGCCATTCTGTTATAATCTAATTATGCTCATTTATATTAAGGTGTATCTCTGAGGTGTGTTGCCATTGGGGCTCACCCTCTTGAAGCTGTTTTGTTTATTTTTCAATAAATGAAACCCAGGAATATAGAAGCTACAGGGGGGGAAATGTAACAGGATTTGGAGGAGAGGGGATAAAGAGGGAAGGGGGAGATAAGAGGGAGGTGACATCAAGAAATCCAGAAATGAAAGTATATTTTGGAATACATGTATGATTGTAAAATTATGTTTGATATGATTGAACTATGAAATGATATGACACATCTATTGGCTCCCAAGTTACAACTAAAACATAAAATAATAACAAAAAGCATATTTCCAAGAATGGGTCTGAGGCTCACAATAAATCCTAGCTCCAACTATAAATAAATCCCAGCTCCAGTTCTTATACCATGGCCCTGCTTGATACTCAAATTCATGAAATTATCACTGATGATAAGCATGTTACAGAAAAGTGTCGTGAAGAAAGTAGATGGTGCCCAGCTGCTTTCAAAATAGTGTGCCTTGGATCTTAAAGGCTAATATTTAAACAAGCTGCAACCTAAGAGATGAGTTAACTAAGTTCACAAGGAAGACACATACCACCTTGTGTGATCCAAAGATAAGAATTACAAAATTTGAATATGGTAAGGAGAAAAGCACAAGAACAAAAATTATGAGTACCCAATTTGTGGAGGGCTAAGGATGACAGTGATAGCCCAAAGCCCATCCGCAGAGTACCTCGTCAGATCCAGTCTAGCCTCAGGTAAGAGTCTCCAACCGCCTTACTAACAAACAGTATGCTGGATCAAATTCAACACCCGGCCAGTTGACCACCCTACAGATGCAAACTGAATTTGTTCTGGGTGCAAGTATCTCTAACTGGACTTGTGACAGAAATTTCTTCCTGGCTTTTTGGATACTGTTGGGGGTCTTTACCTTCTCATATATTTTTTTGTATTCTTGTCTTTATACTATTATGGTTTTATCCTTAGTTTTATCCTTATCCTTAGCCACCTTAGTGTGGCTTTGTCACCTTATCTTCTGTGTGGCCCTTCAGCTGTGGAGCACAGAAGGAGTGGGTACAAAATAATAATAGCTGATACAGGGGATATGGGGAATACAGGAGTGGATGACAGGGAAGGAATGGGGATTTGGGAAGTAAATAAAGAAGATGGGCAGGGATAGGAAGCACTAGAATGGATTGTGAGTGCATCATTAAAGTTGAGTTAACCACCGGGGAGAGGCATCTTTTAAAATTTATGTGGTGGTGATTGTACATTTCTCTTTGATTTGATTGAATGACTGAACTATTGAATTATATGACATGCAAATTACTTGACAGTAAAACAGTAAAAAAATAAAAAAGAGAGAAATGGACAAATCCAACTTGCAGCTCCAGTGGCAAAGTGTTCACACACTGGGCTATCTACTAAAGTCAGCAGTTCAAACCAATAGCTGATCCACGGGAGAAAGGCGGGGCTTTCCACTCCTGGGAAGAGTTAGTCTCAGAGACTCACAGGAGCAGTTCTGCCCTGTCCTGTCGGGTCACAAGGAGGCAGCATCCATTCAATGGCAGTCAGTTTGAGTTTTAACCTGAATGTTGGGCTCAGGAGTTTTTGTTATTTTCTTACTCTGGCTTTGCAATATGTGATGCCGTAGTTTCAACTAGTTTGTCATAACTTTTTCTGTACCACCTATATTTTCCCTGAAAGACAAGTGAAGATATTGTTTTAGTGACGGAGTTTCACATAAGCAATCGTTTAGCTGGACTCCAAATGAGAATCAAACATGACAGTAGTGGCAGTAAAGTTAATAACATGGAGTATCACATAATTTAACCTTCATTTCGGGAGGGATATGCTTGCAAATACTTATAGTCGGGACAATATTAAAGGGTAGTCAAAATGAGGGTTCTTGTGGCAATTCCAAGATGAATTTGATTATCAAAACTTCCCACACATTCACAGTTCAACAGAATCATTCTTTTTTTAAATTTTTTTTAACTAAAAATATTTTTTTAGGCGTCACTGCCCTCCGGTGGGAGTGGGAGGCCCAGTCTTGCTTCTACTGGATCTGAACCGCCAAGCCAGTTAGCCGCAGTCCCCCACTCAACCACTATGCTACCGGGGCTCAGCAGAATCATTCTTTATGTAAGCATCTCTCCTTCTAAAAGGCAAAGCTTAACGAGGCAGGTAATTAACATAATTTTGGATTGAGGGACATTAGAAGTGGATTGACATGGTATAATCCAATCGCCCTGGCAGGTGAGTCACACATCAGAGGGGAGGGTGGCCATTGCTCCATAGCACCCACATTCCAGGTTCTGTCTTGGGTTTGTCCCCTCAATCAGGAACTTGATCCTCTGTAGCTGAGAAAGATATACCTTGGCTTTTAACTTTGCAGTTTTCCACTCAGGCAAACATAGTTGCAGGACTAGGATAAAAAGATGATAGACAAAGATTGTTACAGGTTGCTGGTTATCAGGCAACCTCAAAAATAATAGAGTATTCCAAACTGAGATCAATGCATTTAGAGTTTTGGGGAATATTCTTGTTTCTTTCTTCAGTAGGCATTTCAGCTTTATATGTAAAGAAGTATTTTCAATTCTCACGGTCTATAAGGAGTGGGTGTGATATTAGACAGACACTTTCAATCAAACATCTTTTTGTGTGGGTAAAACAATTCCCACTGCTTTCTCAGAGCAATAGAGAGATGTCAAGGGTGGCTGGACCCAAACCTAATCCTTGTCATTTCTTTTTTTGTTCTTATAAATCATTTTAATGGGGGATCTTACAGTTCTTATCACAATGCATCCATCCATGCATTGCGTCCAGCACATTTGTACATATGTTGCATTTTCAAAACACTTTCTTTCTACTTGAGCACTTGGTATCAGCTCCTCTGTTTGATATCTGTGACAGATCTATAAACTGGGTCAGATTTATAAACTTATCTTTTAACATTATTTTTCCTGCATGATTCTTAGGATTCAGATCAGTATGTTTCATTACAACTGCTTGTAACATTTTTTAAGACGATGAAGTTCTCTTGAAGACCTACATTAGTGGCAGCTAGTTCATTATCATAATGCAAACTATCATTTTCAGGCTGATTTCTCTGAGTCCTAACTAATTACAATGAATATTAAGGTTTTACCCCCTTTATTTTAGGGTCTGAGGAATAAATATGTCCCTATTCTTAAAGATGCATTCCCGCAGTGTTTCTGGAGACGTGAGGCATTGATTTTTGCATCTGAGAGAAAACAAAGGAGGTCATGGCGGAGGCTCTGGGCATTCCCTTTCTTCTTCCAGTGTCACAAGCCTGGTCCTAGGGAACCCTCCCTTTCAAGCCTGGCTCTCACAAATTCTCATCCCACTTCTGGCAAGGGCTGGCTTCCACTGGATTCTTTCTCCAATAAGCTTTTCTCTTTTTTCCCTTGTTAAATTTGCAAGTGGCTTGTCAATTTTATTAATATTTTCAATCAACTTCAAATCTTGTGTATGCATTGTATTTATTTATTGCATCTTATTTCCCCTGCTCTTTCTTTATTATTTTGTCTTCATTATAATTTCCATCCCTTTCCTAAGAAGTCCCGAGGGCATCGTTACGCCCAGGACTGTTAGGCAGACGGCAGCAATTCGAAACGACCAGCCCCTCCACTAGGGAAAGATGAGAGGCGTTCTCTCAAGAAGGGTTAAGGGGGGGTGGGCTGAGCCCCAGTGGCATAATGGTTGTGCGCGGGACTGCGGCCCACTGGGATGGAGGTTCAATTCCAGCAGCGGCTCCACAGGAGCAAAGGTTGGGCCTCCTACTCCCACCACCAGAGAGGCAGTGATTGCCGCTCCTCCCTGCCCCCCCCCCAAAAAAAAAGAATTAAGTGTCTCAGAAACCTACAAGGTCAGGTATAGCCTCACCTACACAGTTGCTCTGAGCGAGCATTGAGTTGATAGCAGTGAGTTTGAATGTGAGTGATCTTTGAGATTTTTATACTGCTCTTTCCCTAATTGCTGGAATTCTTGGATGAAAGTGTTGATTTAGTTTATTTCTTTTTGTTTCATGTGTTTATTTATGGCTATACATTAATCTCTGAGAAATGTGTCCCAAAGGTATTTATCTTGCCGAAACTTTCAGAGTGTAGTGGATTATACCGTGGTCTGCTAAGAGCAAGGTCAGCTGTTGAAAACCACTAGCCAATCCAGCTGGGGCAGGGCTGGGGGATGTTAGCTTTGTAGAGAGTTATAATCTCAGAAACCCACAGGGATAGTTCTACCCTGCTGTAAAGGGTCAGAGTCAAATATTCACAAATTAATATTGGCTTTTTTTCCTCATTTGGTTACTGAGACATATTTTGTGCTCTTTGATTTTGCTATGTGCTTCTATTTCTGCACAAGGTGGCACTTTTGTAGACAACATATTAATGGATCCTGGTTTATTAGCTATTCAACCAATCTTTGTTTCTTGATTGGAAAATGTCATTCATTTATGTGAATCATAGTCACTACAGTCATTCTCTCGTCTGTGCAGGTGTGGTGTTATGCCTGAGTGCGCATCTCCAGCTGCTGCCTCGAAGGCATTTCCCTTCAGTGGACTCACATCCCAACAATTAGGGGTCATGAGCGATGAGTGATTTCATCCCTATCTACTGGCTCTGGAAGAGCCCTCATGATGCAGTGGCTACAGGTCAGGCTGCAGTCACCATGGTGGCAGTTTGAAACTACCAGCAACTCCTTTGGAGAAAGAATGGGCTTTTTATTCCCCCAAATTGCTATACGCTTAGGAACCCACAGGGGGTGCTATGTGCCAGCCTTGATGGCTGTGAGTTTGGCATTGTGGCCCTTAGCCTGTTGCAGCCTGCATTACTGAATTTCTCCTACAGTGTGTGTTGTTCACTTTGACTACTGTGCATGCTTTTCATATCGCCATTCATACAGTTGGCTGTTCCTCACCTGATGCCCCTTGCTGTACACTGTTTCTCGTGTTTGTTGTTTTATTTTTATCTTCAATTGATGCTAATGTGATTCCTTATTTTTTCATTTGTTCAAAGTTCCAGAATTATGACCTATATTTGTTTTTTATTGGTTTCTTGCATATTTGCTGGAGAGAAACTGGGTCAAGTACCTTGCCAAGGTGGCATCTTCTCCTCTTTCATCAAAAAAAACTTTTCAGAATTAATCTGAAACTATTTTAAATGTAAGGAGTGATATCCTCTTTCATCAATATACCATTTAAAAATTAATCACATATTACTTTCCATACAAATAAACTTGGTGGAGTAGTGGGTAAACTACTGCCTTATAAATTAAATGACAATAGCTCAAATCTCCCAGGAGAACGATATGGTAGATGGCTTCCATTTTACCTAAGAAGCTGCATTATGCTTCCATTACACATAATATAAACCATAAGCACTCAACAATGACAGCAACTTTATGTATTACTCGATTTCCAGTATAAGGACCTTATGACACTCTGTCTATACGCCTCATCCTTTGTGCTGTTACTGTTTGGGTTGCTGCTGTAATCTATAACCATAGATTATACTGACATATGCTGTGAACACATAAAACATTACTTTAGAAAATCAATTTTATTTTGCAGCAATTAAAATTAAGTAAAATGTGAATTTTATTTTACTTTTATTCAATTTTCAATTTTTCACATCATAGTTTATTTTTGATGAACGTATATACATTTTCAGCTGTCATTTGGCAATTACCACACAGATTATTTAGAGTTGTTTACCACAAAATGTTAACATTCTCCTTAAGGATGTCTTGCTTGCTCCCTTTCAAGTACTTGAGTTTCCCTGACTCCTTATTATCTTATTTTTGTTTTTAAAGTTTGTTGATCTTTCAATATCACAGTGATGGGGTTTAAGTTGGGCACTGTTGGTAGAAGTGATCGCCTTTATTTTGTGGGCATTTTGTTATTTTGCCAGAAGATGGTTTCATAGGGTGATTTTTCAGGGTCAGGCATGGATCTAGGTTTAAAAACTGTCTCACTATGTTACCTTCTAGGGTTCCCTGTCCACTACTGGCCCATTTTGTAATATAGACATAATAATGTAACATAGCAATATAAAATTTCAGCCACATCTTTTCTGCCATTCTAGCTGGGAAAATTATTAGGACTCCAGTCAGAATGATGAGAGGGGTTTACCATCTAGTTCTGATCTCAGGGTAGATGAGGCTGTGGTCCTTGTGACTTGTTTCTACAGTTTTGCTTCTGATGAATCGATGGCCATAGCTGTGCATTATATGGCTGCTCACAAGTTTATAAGGCCTCAGAAACTATTCCCTTCATTAGGGTGCAGATTATGACTTTTGTGCACAATATTATGTCAATTGATTAAGTTGTACCAAGAGTCTATGCATCTAAACCCTCAAATCTAGGAATATTCAGAGGTGATTGATTATGTCTGAGAAGTTTCTACACTGGTATCTCAATGGACATGTATGCCCCAGCCACATATTTAAATTTACACGGAACCATACATACTTTTATCTTTTCTCACCCTGTACACAGCTGTGCCTACCCATATAACTATATAACTATATCAAATTCATATATGCTCAAATGCTCACTATTTATTTGGTTGTACTAATCATGCAATAGCAACAATTGGTGTCATCTTTCTATTACCATGAATACTGTCTACTACATAAAGTCTACCACCCCATCATTTTCAATCACCTTACTTTTCTAGGTTCAAATTTCTGACTGGTATTGTATTATTTTTTCCTCAATCACTTCCTTTAACATTTGTATTTATGTAAGTATCAAAAAATATATCAGATTTGATTAAGAAATATGTTATTTCATTTTGAAATTTTATTTTTAATTATTGCACAATAAAATTGTTATAAATATTTGTAGAGTAGAGTGAATTTTTGTGTTGTTTGTTTTAATGTTATATTTTTTATTTACATAAATTTTAAAATAATTTTACTTGGTGTTTGCACAACCGTTCCCACAGTCCATACATCCATCCATTGTATTAAGCAGACTTGTATATTTGCTGTCATCATCATTTTCAAAACATTTTCTTTTTACTTGAGCCCTTGATATCAGCTCCTCATATTTTCCCCTCCCTCCCTCACCAACCACTGATAATTTATAAATTATTATTCATTTTTTTCATGTCTTTCACTGTCCAATGTCTCCTTTCACTCACTTTTCTATTGTCCATCTCTCAGGGAGGGATTTTTTGTAGATCATTGTGATCAGTTCCTCCTTTCTTCCCCATCTTCCCCTTACCTTCCTGGTATCATTATTCTCATTATTGGTATTGAAGGGTTTATCTGTCTTAAATTCCCTGTGTTTCCAGCTCTTATCTGTATCAGTATACACGCTCTGGTCTACTGGATTTGTAAGGTAGAATTTGGGTCACAATAGTAAGGGTAAGGATGTGGAAGCATTAAAGAACTCAAGGAAAGTTGCATGTTTCATTGATGCAAACTGCAGCCTGACTGACTCATCTCCTCCCTGTGACCCTTCTGCAAAGAGATATCCAGTTGTCTACAGATGGGCTTTGGGTCCATTCTGCACTCTCCCTCATGTACAATGGTATGATTTTTTTGTTCTTTGATGTCTGATAACTGACCCTATCTACACCTCATGATCATATGGACTGGTATGCTTCTTCCATGGACTTTGTTATTCCTCAGCTCGATGACCTCTTGTTTAATCTTCAAGACTTCAAGACCCCAGATTCTATATCTTTTGAAAGCCAGGCATGATCAGCTTTCTGCACCACATTTACTTATGCATCCTCTTTGTTTTTGACAAACATATTGGTAAGGTGAGCCCCGTGGTTAATAAAAGAAAGTGTCCTTGCATTGAGGGAACACCTGAGTAGAGACCCAACATCCATCTGCTACCCCAATGTTAAACCTATAAATATATGCACAGAGATCCATTTCCCTATAATCACACATAAATACATTTACATATGTATGTGCCTGCACTTAGACCTCCACAAATGCCCCTTGCCTCCCAGTTCTTTCTTCTACTCCTCTTTACTTTCTTCTTGTCCCACTATAATGTTCAGCCTTCATTTATGTTTCAATAATTCCTCTGGGTTACATTGCCCTTGATCATGCCCTACCAGCTCTCCTGTATCCTCTTCTCCATTGATTTGGGATCACTTGTTCCCTTGTCCCTGGGTTTGTTAACATCCACTTCCTTTTCTCTCTCTCTCTCTCTTCCTCTCCCCCCCCCCCCCCCCCCTCATGTCCACCAGGGTCCAGGCTCTGTTGTTTTCACCTCCAGATTGTTTATCCAACCTATCTTGTCTAGATAGATCTGCAGAGATGAAAATATGCACAAAAGCATGGCAGACCAAAACAAAGCAACAACAGCAACAAAAACAACAACCACAGCACAAAGAAAAACTTGCAGATAGTTGAAGGTTTATTTGCTGACCTTTCAGAGTGTTTTACAAGTCTGTGTTTATGAGTCTGATGGGGTGCCATGCCCTAACCCCAAAGTCTCTTTTCGGTATTCCCTGGGGACTTCATTGCTCTGTTCCCTGTAGTGTTCTGCTGCACGCCTTTAGTGTTTCACTTCAGTGTGGTAGGATCAGATCAGGCATAATTCCCCCACTTTGTCTCCAGTGTTACGTCCCATAGTGCTGAGTCAGTGAGTGACTTCTTGTCTCTTGATGGGGCTAGCCCTATGTTCCTCAAAATACTCTGAGTGCTCTGAGTGGGAGTATCATCCTCTGAGGTTAGTAGGTCACAATGTGTTCCAGCTTTTCTTGCTCTCCATTCATTTGCTCCCACGTGCTCTGATCAGGCATGTCCCTCTCCGTGAGCTGTATAGCTTCAGTGCTGTCCTCTGAAGTGATTTTTTTCTGTGGGGAGGGGCAGCTTTCCACAGAGTTGGGTTTGGAGTCAGCCCCTCAGATCTCTCTATTGGTTCCCTGCTTCATGCTGGGAGTACAATTAATTATAACACAAGTTTACAGTTTCTTTTAATCTAAGTTAAATTAATCTAGATGCCTTTGAGATTAGCTAAATTTAATCTAGATCCCTTCACGGATCTAAGCAGCTAAAATTTATTATGGCTAGAGAGTGATTTTCCAATGTTCTTTTGCCTGGTGATTAATTATTTTTTCATCTCTAACTTGGTTTCAGAACCCCTGGTGACTTAGTAGTTGCACATTAGGATGCTAGCGGCACAGTCAACAGTTCAAAACCACCAGCCACTACCCAGGAGAAAGATGGGGGCTTTCTACTCCAGTCCAGTCTTGGAAATTCGCAAAGGCAGGTCCACCCTGTCCTCCAGAGTTGCTCAGAATCGCCAGCGACTCCCTGGTGGTGCATTTCGTGTAGCTGGAGATTAGTCGCTATCCTTAATTTGGAAAATACTCAACTTTCATTATTTTATTTCTTGTGTTCCTTCTCTCATTCTTCTCTATTTGGAATCTCAGTGATGTGTGTGTTAGACTACTTGAGATTTTCCCACAGCTCTTACATAGCCTCCCAATGTCCTCATATTTAGTGATACACAATTAATACAGCTAAATACTCAAGTTCATGCATCCCTTTCTCATCTCTGCTTTGCACACTTATTTGATGCAGATTGTATTGAATTTATTTATTATTGTTTTGAGTAGTATTGACATCCTAACTCTGTTACACTTTGAAATATGTAAATATCATATGTCCTTCCTTTTTCTGAGATCTTCTTCAATTTCCTTAATAATGTTTCATTGTTTAAAGGTTCAAGTCTTTAAATGGTTAAATTTATTTCAAGTACTATATTCTTTTAGATAATGCTGTAAATGGCATTATTTCTTGAGTTTCCATTTCAGCTTGGTCATTGCGGATGTATAAGCTGATGTAAGAGACAAGAGTTTTGTCTGTTGACCTTTTACTCAGCCACAATCTGAATTAATTTATTAACTTAACATATTTCTTGTAAGTCCTTTATATATCTGTAAATAGATACTCATATGATCATGCCATCCGAGAAAAGGAATAGCTTCACTACTTTCTCCTCCCTGATTTGAATTCCTTTTTTGTCTTTTCATAATTGCATTCACTAAGACTTCCAGTACAAAGTTGGATAGCAGTGGTGAGAGTGGGCATTTTGGTCTTTTAAAAAATATTTTAATTCAAAAAATCTCAATCTTTCTTGGTTGAGTATGATTTTAATTGTGGGTTTTTTATCAATTCCCTCTAATGCATAAAGAGAATTATTCCCTTTAATGCTAACTCACAGAATATTAAGGATGTTGAATTTTGTGAAATACCCTTTTTCCAATTATTGAGATTCTTTGTGAGATTTATGTGATTCATGAGGTGCTTTCTGTAGTTTATGTGGTCCTTTGTTATATCAATGTGGCGTATTACACTGACTGATTTTTTTAAATGTTGAGTTACTTGCATTTCTGGGGTAAATCCTATTTAATTATAATGTACAATTATTTATTTGTTTTCAAGTTAGGTTTGCTAACATTCTGTGGAGGGCTTCTCAGCTATATTTATAAAGCATATGGTCTATTATTCATATAGTGCTGTTGTTTGGATTTGCTATTAGATAAATTCGTCCCTCATTGAATAATTTGGGAAGTGTACATTTATCTTTATTATTTGGAAAATTTAAGTATAACTACTCACTTCTTTCTATGTTTGGGTTTCTAAGAATGTGTCCATTTTTTCTGAGTAATCAAATTTATTGGAGTAGAATAGTTCATAATATTACCTTAAAATTCTTTTTACTTCTAATTAATCATGTTCACACTTTTATTTCTAATTTTCAATAATTGCAGTCTCTTATTTTCTTTGTCACTTTAAATTTTATTTGATTATACTGGCCTTTTCAAAATTTCATGTTGGTTTCCTGATTGTATTTTGCCTTATTTATTTCTGATCTGATGTTTGTAAATTAGTTTAATTTTAATAAAATTTTAAATCATTTAATTGAGGTCTCATACAACTCTCATCACAATCCATACATCCATCCATTGTATATCAAGCACATTTGTACATTTATTTGCATCATTATTTTCAAAACATTTTTTCTGTTTAATATCTTGCTATAATTTTTTTCTTCTTCCTTATTTCCTAATTATTTTTCTGCATTAAACTATTGACTTAGGGCATTTTTCTTCTTTACTATAAGCTTTATAGATATAACCTTCCCTCTGAATGTTATCTTTGTTATATCTGCTAGTACATGAGAATGGATTAAAAAAAAGGTATTGATATAATTTTCTAGTGTATATGTGCATGAGGTTACACCAAGCAATACATCTTTGAGCATACTTATGTCATCAGTGGTTGGATATAAACAAATTCAGTAATACATTTGTCTTAGTCTCATTAGGGTGACTTCAAAAAGAAGGTGTAAATGAAATATTGTTTTTCTAATGGTAGCTGCTGCGTCAATGATATTGAAGGCATAGAGGTCCACTGAGAAAGTTATAGTACCACTTTAAGGGATCCAAAAGGAATAATCTTCATATATCTTTTCTTAAATATTGAGGATAATCATGGATATTACTGAGGATTATCAAGAAAATAAAAAGGCTAAGCTTAAGGCTGTTTATTCTTTTTTAAAAAAATAATTTTATTGGGGGCTCTTACAGCTATTAAGACATCCAATACATCATTTCTATCAAGCACATTTGCACACCTATTGCTACATTTATTTCCAAACATTTTTCACTTGAGCCCTTGTATAAACTCCTCCTTTACCTCCCCCCTTTTTAAAATGAATCATTTTATTGGGTACTCATACACCTCTCCTCACGATCCATACATACATCAATTGTATGTATTTGCACACTTGCACACTTGTTGCCATCATCATTCTCAAAACTTCATCCTTCCACCTCCCACAGTTCCAGCTCCCCATATTTCACTTACCCCTCCCCCAATGAACCTTTAATAATTTACAGATTGCTGTTGTTTTTTCATATTGTACACTGGCCAATGTGTCCCTTCACTCACTTCCCTGTTGGCCTTGCCCCAAAGAGGAGGTTATATGCAGATCCCTGAAATTGGTTCCCCCTTTCTACTCCACCATCCCTCCACCCTCCCAGTATCACCACTCCCATCACTAGTCCTGAGGAAACATCTATCCTATGTTCCCCATGTTTCCGACTCCAGTGTACATCCCCTGCAAATTCTACCAGGACTGTTTTTCAATCATGATTGCGCACCTACTCACTTCAGAGTGGCACTGGATGGCCTTTGAAAGTTTAATTGGAAAACCCTTTCCCATTCCTCCTATAACTCTGTTCTTGCACCTTTGGGCTACCTTTTGCTCCCAAGATTCCATGTACTCCGAAAAAGACTGATTTTGTGTCACTCAAGGATGGCAAAATTGCCATTTGGATGTGGTGGGAAGGGTTAGAGAGATATTTTTCAGAAGCATAGAGATGAAGGGTATAGATAAAGAATATGTTGAATAACAGTAGCTTCCCATTTTTTATTTTTGTTTAATAATGGTTTCTCTTATAGCAGTACTGTTTTACCTGTTCCCATTTACATGAACAATGACTATAATATGTTGTCTTTTTTTCCTTTTTATCCTGAACACTGTTGTTTCACAACTTCATTATATTTGATAATACTTATAATTTACTTTTTTGTCAGTGTGGCAGTCAGGTACTCTGGTGCCAGTTAGATGAAGAGTGTAGAGATGGAGTCTAGCTTGTCAATCTGGAGATAGCCAATGATACCTCTGTGTGCGCATGACTTTCTCTGAGAATTCTGGGAAATCTCATTATTTTTCCCCCACGGAAGTGAGAAACTGTGGACTCAGTCCCTTGGGATGCTCAGCTGACAAGAAAACATGGCAACATCCTAGAATCTGGAGGAGCTGGGGGAGAAGCCACATGGACTTTCCCTGATGGAATCAGACCTCTGGGGCCAGAGAAGTCACATGGGGACTCCTGCGTGTGCTGAAATGCTTCTACCTCTGCTGTATACACAAGACTCTGCACCCACTGGCCTGTGATTGTTCTGATGGCATTGCATGTGCTTCATGAGTCTGAAGAAGACTTTATAGATTGGTAACTGACATATGGGCTAATATCAGACTTATGGTCTTGGACTGAACTGGGTTGGGATAGTTCTCAATGTTCCATTCTTCCAGCATATAAAATTTAAGCCCCTTCCTTATATGCATATGCATGTTCATGAATTTGTTTCTCTAGTATACATAGTCTAACACAGTCACTAAAAATAAATTTTAAAAAAGAAATTAACGGTGCCATTTAAAAGAAAAAAATGCAAGAGACAGATGGACTTAAGTTTTAGAATTTAGGTTTCAGATGTTTTCTGTTTTACTAAAACCTTAAACTATCAACAAAATAATATAAAACCATTATCAATGTAGGGATTATGAATGTAACACTTGTAATAACTTGGCTTCTTGATCTAAATGATAATTAATATCTGCGTAAAGGAGAAATACATATTCATCCTTTTAAAGAGTATATGAAAATGTACTAGTATTGATAAGTTTCACATCTACAGTACTATAACCTACTACAGAGCCATAGTAATTGATAAAACCTGGTATTGGTATAGTGACAGACATGGAGATCAGTGGAATCAAATTGAAAACCCCAAAGTGCACCTATGTACTTATAGATAACTTATCTTTGACAAAGGCTAACACACTTAGATGGGAAGAGAAAATCTCTGTGACAGATCATGATAGAATAAGTGAATATTCAGAGAAAAATGAAACAAAAGGCATAAATTCATACTCTACACATTAAAAACTCAAGATGGGTCAAATGATTCATTGTAAAGTCTAGAGTTAAAAAAATTTGAATGAAAAACAGTAATAAAATATGAAAAATAGGGACAAATTGAGGGAACACAGTACGTAATTCTCAAACCTAGCTGAAAACACACAGATGCTAGAGATAAGTTAAATGAGAAGATTTGTAAGCAATGAAACATTTATGCATATCAAAATATTTCAACAAAAGACTAACAAGAAACTAAGATTTTTTCAGCAATTTTGTTGGGGATGATTCAAATCTCATCACAGTCTGGGTAATTGAGAAAATACAGAAATTTTTGCACAGGAGTTGAGATAATGTCAAATGCATAAGGAAAAAGTAAGCTATGCTATATGTGACAATTGGTAGACATTAAAATAACTCTTGAGTAAAATAAGATATTAAATGGAAGAAGGGAAACAAAACCAGCTACCAAAAGCCCCTAAATAATAAGGAGACAATGTATTTTTAAGCTTGGTATATGGCTATAGTTAAGGTGAACATTTACAATTTTATAAACTTGGTATATGGTAGGAGCTATGTTGAAAGGGATATTTATAACCTGAGACACAAAGAAGTGTAAAATAAAGCATGAAATTAGAAGAAGAAATTAAGTCAAAAATACTTTAAGGAGTGATAAACTGAGGAATAAGCGAACAAATAAACAAAAACATTAATGCAGAGCTAAACCAAAAAGTCTTGCAAAAAAAGGACAGACATCTTTATTAAAAATACACATGAAGTATGAAGGTACTGACAACAAACACATCATGGGATTCCCATTCTTCTCACGACTATCTATATTTGTTATGATCACACAGTCGAAGGTCTGCATTGAAACACACAAGTCAACGTGTTTCTGATATCTGCTGCTTTCAACCAAGATCCATCTGACATCCACAGAGATCCCTTTTTCCATGTCCTCTGCTGAATCCAACCTGAACCCCCCAAAAGGGACTTCTGAAACCACTGGTAAATGATTTGCAGAAAAGAACACTAATTGCATGTGCTATAAATGACATTATTTTACTATTTCAACGTCCTGTTGGGTCGCCTTACCTTGGAATGAGTACAAATATAGACCTCTTGCAGATAATTGGTTTCTTGCATGTAAGTAGCTGATTCAAAGTTATCTAGCCCCCAAAAAAATGAGTGAGTGCTTCCAGTGCTTCATCAGTGCATTTAAGCATTTTAATTGGCAGCCTATTGATTCTTGGGCCTTGCTTTTGGCTAATGATTTCAGCGCAGCTAAAGCTTCTTCCTTCAGTCGCTTCCTTGCTTTGGTACGATTGGTTCTTGCTCATCTATTGCCTCTTGCAATGGTTGCAAAGTTCTTTTTTTGCTGTGTGATCTTTCCACCTTCCTTTGATGCTTCCTGCATAATTCAATATTTTGCCCAAAGAAACTTCCAATGTTGCAACTCAAGGCTTGAATTTTTTCTTTAGTTCTTTCAGTTTGAGGCACCGTGTTGCTTTCCATTTGATTTTGTGATTCCAGGTCTTTGAATTTTTCATTATTTTACTTTGTCTTATTGAACTGTCTTGTGAGACTTTTGTTTAACTCTTTGCCTTCCTCTTTTCTTCCATGTGTCTTAGCTACGCTGCAATGAAGAGCGATTGTCGGAGTCTATGTGGACATCACTTTTGCTCTTTGCTTTCTTTTGCATGACCTTTTGCTTTATTCATGTATGATGTTCTTGGTGTCATCACACAGCTCATCACATCTCTGTCACTAGTGTTCAAGGCATTGAATTTGTTCCTGAGATGTTTGAGAGATTCAGAAGAAATAGACTCAAGGTCCTATTTTGTTCTGATGGATTTGTTTCCACTTTTTTCAACCTCAGCCTGGACTTATTTATGAACAATTGATGGTTTGTGCCAGTTATTTCCATAGCCTTATTTTAGTTGCTGATATTGAGCTTCTCCATTAAGTCTTCACACAAATAATTCTATTTTATTTCTGTGTGCAACATTTGAACAAGTCCATGTGTATAATTTTCTTTGGCTACTGTTTTAAAAGGGTATTTTCTCTGAAGAAGTCATTGGCCTTGCAAAATTCCAATCTCCAGCTTCATTATTGTAAAAATCAAATTTCCCAACTACTGTTCCTTCTTCTATGTTTTCATTTTGCATTTCAATAGCAAATAATGATCAATGCATCTTGATTATATAGTTGATCAATTTCCCACTGAAGACATCAGTAAAATTCTTCAATACCTTATCATTGGCTTTCAGGGTTGATACGTACATTTAAAGAATGTTTGTATTGACTGGCATTCCTTGCATGGGGATATACATTTTATTATCAGGCAGTATGGTGCTTCAAGATAGAGCTTGAAATGTACTTTTTGACAATGAATTCAACACCATTCTTCTTGATTGTGTCATTCCTGGGATAGTAAACTATATGATTTTCTAGTGCTCAATAACGCCTATCATATCAAATTTTATGCATCTCATGCAACTTTTAATGCATCTCATTCAACTTTTAATGAATAGAATAAGATCTTGTGCCTGAAGATGAGGCATTTGAAATCTGAGAAAGTGCTGCTTTCATAGAATAGAATATACATTAATGATAAGAATACAGTAAAACCTGCAAGAATATAATATTTGAGCCCTATAATTGTTGATGGGGCTTGCCTCCAAATGAGAAAAACCAAAACAGAGCAAACAAAATAAAAACGTTGCAAGCATCAATTAATAATAGGAACTTATAGCTTACAAAATATGAATTTAGGAATTTGGGAGTCATTATAAATGAAAAGGAGTATCCTTATCTCTAGGAGGTATTACATTTGCAAATGATACTTTCTCATCATGCAAAATTAACAACAAATAGGGCATCAGACTGATATGCTTGCACAAGTGACAATTTCCCAATATTTAAGAAAGGAATGACATGGATATTTAATGTACTTTGCTAATAATGGAATCAGAGGCATTATTGCCTATGCATTTTATGAGCTCAATGTAGTTTGATATAAAAAATCTGTGTAGGAATTTACACAAAACTAAAATCTCAAAGCTATCTCTCTAAGAAATACAGGTTTAAAAAACAAACAAAACAACGCGGCCCCAATGAAATCTAAAGATACAAAGGAAATTCAAAAACAAGAAAAACAAAGTACCCTTTTAATTGAGATAGGTTCATGTTCCAGGGATTAAAATTTGAGTTGACATTTGAAAATCAATTCATGTAATTTTAATATATTAATAGAATAAGGGAAATAGCATTAGCATCCAAATATATAAAATGTACCTCAAAAACCCTCACTGCCATCAAATCTACTCCAACTCACAGCGATCCTCTACAACAGGGTAGAACTGCCCGTCTGGGTCTCTAAGACTGGAACTCAAAATGCTGACCCTGTGGTTAGCAGCCCAATTTGTAACCCATAATGCCACCAGGGATTAGATTTAAAGTACAAAATGAGTTCAATTGAGATACAGTAATGATTTAGCTACTCGATTGTAATGCATTTACACTCCACACAGTCCTGAAGTTCAATATTTCAAAGTGAGACTTTTCAAAGTCCTTAGTGGAAAGGATGTTTATGTACTAAAACCAGCTGAAGTGATTTTGGAAAGAGTGATTTCAAAGATACAATAGAGAAGAAAATAAATTACAAGAAAAAAAGCAGACAGCGTTAGAGATTATTTAGGCAAACTTTGCAATAAAATATTGCTTCTGGTTGGATGGAAATGAAAATCCGAGGGGTATCTTGGCCTGGTTTCACAGATGGTTACCAGGAGTATAATAGAATCCAGAACAGAAAAGGCTGCATGTAAGTCTGTGCAGAAAACCTAAAACAGTCTTAAAGTTCTACTTTAGAAGCTTTCAAGTGAAGACAAACAATACCTCTGTACTGGGTGTAAAATGGGTTACTTTCTCAACAGGTAGGGTAACATGGCTAGCATTTAAAAACAAAAATAAAATGATTGTCAGTTCTCAGGTCTCCCTGAACATGGAGTATTTTATGAGAGGAAATAACAAGAAACAAGCCAAACCTATTGACATCTCATGGATTCTGACTCATAAGGACCATGGCAGACAAAGTAGTCCTGCTTGGTTATATGGTTTTACTCCATTCTGTTGGACATGAAGTTAACATGAGCAAGAACCAGCTTGATGACAATGAACATCAATTATTTGCTGAACTGATAGCCAAGTATCAAACAAGATCATTCAAGTCTGAGCCTATTGTTGGCATGGTTAAGCAATACACCCTACACAAGTAGCGCTCCCCTCCACACTGCAACCTTACCACTGGTAAAATTTTGGAGATCCAGACAGCACTCTGAGCAAGAGGCACAAATAACTCTGGACAATATTATGTTTCAATTCTAAATATCTGATGCTTATTCTGAGAAACAGTAATTTTGAAATATATATAATACTTTTATGAATAAGCATCATCATGAGAAACATAGAATATGGATGTTGACAAAGACAAGATTTCATTTGGGCCCATGAAAACAGCAGGGAAGAAATCACATGGCATATTGCCTTGGGCAAACCTGCTGCAGAAGACCTCATTAAAGTGTTAAAAAACAAAACTGTCACTTTGGGAAATGAGAGCCTGGCCTAAATTACAGTATTTTCAATGGACTCATAACATATGAAATTTGGACAGTGAATAAAGAAAACAGAAATATCATGGTATTTGAATCATGGTGTTAGTAAAGAATATGGAATATACCATGGATTATTAGAAGAACACAAAATTTTGTCTTGTAAAAAGTACAGCCAGGTGTCTCTTTAGAATTGAGAGGTGACTTTGGCTTATGTGTTTTGGACATGCTATCAGTAGGAACCAGTCCCTGACGGATAGTGTGATTATGAGAGAATGCCAGGGGAAAATGAGGCAGAAGCTGAACCAGGTGAATGGACCCAGGGGCTGCAACAGGGATCTGAAATACAGTAGCAACTGGGAGAAGAGCACGGGATCCCGTGGTGTTCCATTCTGTTGTGCATAGAGCAGCTGAGTGTCAAAATTGCCTCCCGACAGCCAAACAACAATAAAACCTATGAATTCCTCACTGAAAATCCTGGGAGCACAAATTTAGCTATTGTTTGGATTCTGAACAGTGGTCTAGCCTGAAACACAGATGCTGTCCATCGTGTTCATTAAGAGTACAATCCAAAAAGCCAATCGCCATACAGACAACTCAGAGCTGGGCACTATGGACTAGGCTCCCTACGATCTCAATAGCTGATTGTTAAAAAGTGGATCACCTGCCTTTCTTCCACGGATCCCCTGAACCAGTGGTTCTCAACCTTCCTATTGCCACAGTCTGTTAATACATTTCCTTATGTTGTGGTGACCCCACAACCATAAAATCATTTTTGTTGCTACTTCATAGTGGTAATTTTGCTACTGTTATGTACCTGGTGACCTCTGTGAAAGGATCGTTCAACCCCCAAAGGGTTGACGCTGCTCTCAAAGGGAGAGAAGTCGGCAGTGTTAGCTTCTGGTGTACAAAGAGCTGCTGTGAGTCAGGACTAACTCGACGAGCCCTACGAACAACAGCGTGTGAACAGTGTGCACCACGCAGCCACCCATCTCAATGAAAGGAAGACAGAGGATGAGCAATAGCGTGAAGTCTAGACTCAAGGAAGGTTACCTACCATCTGGGATTCTGGAACAGGAAATCCAGTGCTCCCGAAGGACAGTTTAACGCAAGCTGAGAATTAGCCTACTGTGATTCAGAGGAAACAGGTAGAAGATTTGTTTGTTTTAATTTCTCACCTCTGTTTCCAATTAGCCTGGCAATAGGAATGAACCCATCAACATCCTTACTTAGCGGTGGTTTGATTCTCAAAGTTTGAACCACCAAGGTCTTCCTGCACATCTTGGGACTCAGTTGTCATGTTGTTGTTGTTGTTGCTCCTGCTGTTAGGTGTCACTGAATTTATTTCAATCCAGCTTGATTCTGTACACAATAGAACAAAGAATTACCTGGACCTACACTATATTCACAACTGTTCCTGTTTTACCTTATTGTTGTGGCCTTTGTGTCAGTCCATCACTTTGAGCCCTTCTCTTTTCTACTGTACCTTTCATTACCAAGCATGCGGTCCTCTCAGAAATAGTCTGTCAGGCTGAGCCCTGGTGGGGTAAGTGGTTGAGTGTGGTACTGCGGCCCACAGACTTGGTGATTCAAATCCAGCAGCGGCTCTCAGGAGCAGTGCTGGGTAACTTCCACGACCACCAGAAGGCAGTGACGCAAAAAAAAAAAGAAAAGAAAAGAAAAGAAAAGAAAAGAAATAGTCTCTCTTGGCAACATGTCCAAAGTACACAAGACAATTCCATTCTTGCCTCTAAGGCAGAGGTCTTCAAACTATGGCCCGTGGACCATGACATGCAGCCCGATGAGGACATTTATCCAGCCCACCAGGTGTTTTGGCCGCCACTGCCTGTCCTGCTTAGCAGCTGACTCTTCCCCTCAGTGCTCATGTGTGGGTGTGGGCAGCACACTCTGACCCCATCCTTCTCTCTGTCTCTTCACTCCTCCTCTGAGTCTCGGTGTGATCGGATGAGTCACGAGTTTGCCTGTGCAGAGCCTGCTGCTGCCGGAGACCGAGGTAAGAACAAGTTAGGATTTATATATTTTTTGAAGTTAGGAAGTCAATTTTAAAACAATTATTTTGCAGTTAGTAGGGCCTATTTTTTTTGCGATGAAGAAGGGCCTTTTTTTCTGAGGTTAAGAGAGCCTTTTTTTTTAAGTTAGGAGAGACATTTATTTTTTTATTTTTTTTTTAGGCATCACTGCCCTGGTGGTGGGAGTAGGAGGCCCAGCCTTTGCTCCTGGGAGCCAGAATCGAACCTCCATCCCAGTGGGCCACAGTCCCGCGCACAACCACTACGCCACCGGGGCTCAGCACGAGAGACATTTTTTAAAAAAAAAGTTGGATAGTTGGTTGGGGTGGTTTCTGGGGGGGAGGTGCATACAGTGATAAAGCAAATAGCACTCAGTGATAATGCAGATCGTCAGTGCTCAGAGGTAATGCAAATGGGGAGTGCTCAGTGGTAATGATCATTTTAAGTGCTCAGTGTAATCGCAAATGGTCAGCGCTCAGTGTTCTCGCATGGGGGCCCCAAGTTGGTAACATGCCTAGGGCTCCATGGGAACTTAATCTGGCTCTGCAGACAGTCAAGGAATAGGAAACCCAATTTAATTGACAGTGCATTTATATTCTGACAGCTATTCGGTTGCATATGATGTTGTATGTTGTGTGCTGTGTAAGCCCTGGTTCACACCGTTGCAATCTCTGAGCAGTGTGAGTTCAGCTATATGTTGAGTATGACTGGAACTCGCATTAGATTCGCAAGAAAAAAAGCATAGGTGCCTTCTTTTTTCCTGCAGTGGAATCTGATTGCATGCATCTTCTCATCCATGCGATTAGACTCCTGTGCGAGTTCACAGACTGCAGTGTGGTTTGAACAGGGTAGTGTGAACTGGAAAGGTGGTGGAGGAAGCGGCTCTGTAATTGTGCTGGTTTGCGCACCGCACCAGTGCGAGTCTGAGATAAAGCGGAGTTTCATCAGTATCAGCGCTGGTGAGGCTGAAATGATGTGGACTGGCAAGGCTGAATTAATGGACACTGATCAGACTGCAGTGATGGGCAGTGCAGTCTATATGCCTCTGGGTGAGCAAAATTGTTGCTGGTATGTTGTTTTTGTAGCACTGTTTATATGTGTGTGTATTTAAATACATACATACATATATACATATATATGTATTTTACTAATAGCAATTTGTAATCCCTAGGAAACAATATCAAGAAAGAAAAATTGACTCCGAGGATAGGATATTCAAAGAACAGTGGACTTATGATTACGTTTTCATGCAATGCAAGGAAAGAGTCGTGTGTTTGATATGCCAGAATATAGTGCGTGTGTTCAAAGAATGCAATTTGCATTGAAACTATCAAACTCAAGATAAAGATAACTATGATTGTTTGCTCAGAGAAGTGAGGAAAGATAAAATATTGGGTCTTCTGTTTTGTTTTGTTTTTGTTTTGGGGGCATCACTGCCCTCTGGTGGTGGGAGTAGGAGGCCCAGCCTTGCTGCTAGATTTGAACCTCTGTCCCAGTGGGCCGCAGTCCTGTGCACAACCACTACGCCACTGGGGCTCAGCCCAAAAAGATAAAATATCAAAACTGAAAAATACATTGACAACTCAGCAATTTTTTTTGCAAATTACTTTTTTGAAACAAAAGCAGATAAATATTTCATCACTGTGAGCAAGTTTTCAAGTTGCCAAGCTAATAGCATGCACTGGCAGACCATTCATGGAGGAGGAATTTGTTAAAGAATGCCTTCTTTCTGTTGCCAAAGAGATGTGTCCAGAGAAGGTCAATTTACTTAGTATAGTGAGCCTTTCAGGACCTACAATTACACAAAGGATTGAAAAATGGGAGACAATCTGCTTTAACATTTGGAAAACTCCACAAAAAAACTTTCCTGGACTGAGCCCCGGTGGTGTAGTGGTTGTGCACGGGACTGTGGCCCACTGGGATGGAGGTTCAATTCCAGCTCACAGGAGCAAAGGCTGGGCCTCCTAATCCCACCACCAGAGGGCAGTGATGCCTAATAAAAAAAAAACTAAAAAAAAAACTTTCCTATTTGTCCTTGGCACTCGAGGAGAGTAATGATGTTTGTGATTCTGCACAAGTTATAATTTTTATTCCTGGGACGAATGACTATTTCCAGATCACAGAAGAGCTTGCTGCACTGCAAAGCATCAAAGGAACAACTACAGGAAAGGGTATGTATGAAAAGGTTTACCACACTGTGAATGGTTTGGAGCTGGACTGGGCTAAACTAGCCAGTGTGACAA
The DNA here is from genome assembly GCA_004026705.1 of Nesogale talazaci. Classification (NCBI taxonomy): domain Eukaryota; kingdom Metazoa; phylum Chordata; class Mammalia; order Afrosoricida; family Tenrecidae; genus Nesogale; species Nesogale talazaci. The sequence goes on along the minus strand of PVJH01008558.1, from coordinate 26,365 downwards.
CTGATGGTGCTCCTAGCATGGTGGGGTCTAAGAAAGGAGTAACTACTTCCATTAACCAAGAGATGGATAAGCATAACCATGCTCATCCAATAGCCACACACTGCCTCATCCACCAACAAGCACTGTGTAGTAAATCACTGAAGTGGGACTCTGTTATGAAAATTGTGGTATTTTGGGTTAGCTTCATTAGAGCTCATGAACTAACCCTCAGACAATTTCAGGAATTTCTATATGAGCGAATGGTACCTATGAAGATGTTCTGTTCCACACAGAAGTCCATTGGCTGAGTTGAGGGAGAGTTTTGAAACATTTCTATGACTTACTTCCCCAGATTACAGCTTTTGTTCTTTCAAAAAAACAAAACAAAAACAAAAACAAAGAAGTACCAGACTTCAATGATGCAGAATGGAAATGGTACCTTGCTTTTCTGACAGATGTAGCAGAACTACTCAACAGTTTCAATGTGCAATTTCAAGGAAAGGGGAAGCTCATCTGTGATATGTCATCACATGTGAAAGCATTTGAAGTAAAATTAGACCTCCTCATCAAACAAGTGAAGGAGGAAAATGTCTACCATCTCCCTACAACTCAAAATCTGTCAGCAGAAAAACCATTGGTTGCATTCCCAAACAAAACATGTGGATTCACTGGAAAAGTTGCAAAAAGAGTTCCAATTTAGATGTAAAGAGCTTCATCTCCATGAACAGAACATACAGCTTTTCTATAATCCATTTTCTATTGACATTGAAAATGTGGATATAATTTACCAAATGGAACTGGCTGAACTGCAGAATTGTGACTCTCTGAAAGACGCATTCAAGTCAAGCAGCCTAAAAATTTCTATGCAACTCTACCATCTGAGATCTATCCTAATCTGAGAAATCATGCACTCAGAATGGCAACCATCTTTGGCAGCACTTATGTCTGTGAACAGATTTTTTCCAGAACGAAACATTTGGAATCTCCAACCAGATCTAGACTAACTTATACACATTTGCATCACTTGTGACGACTAGCAGTGACAAATATGGAACCGGACATTGACCATCTCATTAACCAAAAGCAGGCTCATAATTCCCATTGAAATGCTGGTAAATTTATTGACTTAACTTTACTTGTTCTTCATTTTAAGTACTGTATATGCTCCCTTATAGTTTTTTAATTCAAAATAAGATATGCACAGTATGCACATATTCATAGTAGCTTTTTAAAAAATTATAGTCTGGCACTCCATTGGTCTGAGGGACAGTGACCATTTAAAAATTTGAAAAGTTAAAAAAGTTTGAGGAACCCTGCTGTAAGGAATACTCTGTGCGAACATCTCCCAAGACAGATGCATTTGTCCTTGGTACTTTTAAAATTCTTCTCCACCATCTTAACTAAAACGCATGGATTCGTTACCAGTTTTCCTTACTTCCTGTCCAGTTTTGACGATTACGTGGATGAGGCACAACTTATGCCCTCAAGCGAACACATCTGTGCTTTTTCAATAATCTAAAAAGATCTTGTGCAGAAGATTTACCTAATGCAGCATATCTTTGATCTCTTCTGCTGCTTCAGAAAGCATGGATGGTAGATTCAAGCAAGACAAAATCCATGACAACTTCACTCTTTTCTCCATTTTCCATAATCCTACCTACTGGTCCACTTGTGGGGATTTGGGTACTCTTTCTATTGAGTCATAATTCATACTGATGGCTACAATCATTGATCTTCTTCAGCAAAATACTTCAAGTCCACTTCACTTTCAAGAAGCATATGACACGTATGCAGATGTGTCATCTGCATATCACAGGTTGATAGAAAATCTTCCTCTAATCCTGATACCACATTCATATAATCCAGCCCCTCTGATTATTTGCTCTGTGAACACATTGCTTAAGTATGATGAGAGGATACAACTGACACACACCTTTCCTCATTTTAAATTATTTTTCCCTTGTTCTGTTATCACAATTTTAGCCTGCAGAAATAATCAACCAGAATTCAGTGCCTCAATTTGATCCCCACTAACCTTGGTCTTTGTCATATGTCACCTTAGAAATACATCTGTGTGGCCTTCACTAGTGCCAGTTGACCTCTTTAAAGCTTATCTGAACAAGGAGAGCATGTGATTTCCAAACTAGAACAAGTGATTCTGGAATAACCCAAGGGTACCTTCACTTTAACTTAGTTCCTCTTTTTACGTCAATAAGTATCAAACTATGGAAGTCAGTATTTGCCATCCTAAAATAGTAATGGCCCATATGCTGGAATTTAAACATAGAATAAAGTTTGCATGTCTCACTCCCTCCTCTCTCCAAACCCATCCCCTCTGGGCTGACATATTTTTTGTTTGCTCTGAACTTCGAAATAGAATGTTTGTGGCTCTGAGATCCCTCTTGTTTCGTTCTTTTATGGGAACAGTGTAAAATACACTTCTATTTTGGACAGAGACCTTCTGTTTTGAAAGTTTGGGGAAGAGAAAGGCCTGCGGCCCTTTGTCAATGCAGCATATGTCAGTGCAAAGCAGAATTAATTTTCCAAAAAGGAGCATGAATTTGCCTTTAATTTTTAAGATGATGTCACTGAGGATGTATAGTGTTGCAGAGCATCTCAGGGAATGGAGATCTGTAAGGAATAGACAAGCAATGCCGATAGAATCCCAGCAAGGTTGCTTTGTTGAACCTGAATTTTAAAAAGGAACTGACACACTATGGGGAAGATGTTGTCCAGAACGCTCAAGGGAGAAGGCAGGATTCTATGTCAATGGCCGATGGGATGCTGTAGGCTCAGAAAGGCAGCAGACTTCCTCCAGTTCCTTTATTTTTGTTCCCCTTTTTTTTCTACACTACTGACCTAGTGGAGTAGGAAGCCCAGTCTTGCTCCTGGAGAGCTGCTGCTGAATTTGAGCCATCAACCCTGTGGGCTGCAGTCCTGGACACAACCACTGCGCCACCAGAGCTCAACCCTTTAAAGGACCACATTCCCCAATGTGGTCTTCTATATGAAGTGATGGGAAGAAATAATGTTTTAACTCCCCTGGTGCTCATGTTTCTGATTTTTATTGGATGTAGAGAGAATCCAACAGAGACTTCAGAATTAGATGGGGCATTATAATTGGTGGGAAGTTTGGGCATTGTAACTAGGCTATTTGATCTGCATTTTCTTCTCTGTATAATGAGAATATGAATAATTAATAGGACTTTTTGATGTAGGTCAAATATGAGAAACCAATTGTACACACCTGGAAAGCTGAAATTTAGAAATAGATTGTGGTTTTTTTAAGCTTTGAAAATAAGGTTGGCAGCTCTATGAACAACTCAATACTTGATGGTAAATATCACTTGAAATTTCATTTTTTCACTCCAACATAATAACGTGTCTCTTCCCTTTGTTTTAATCCTCCATTAAGTTCATTCATCAATCAATCACTGGTCTAGGATTACAGTCTAGTGATCATTCCTTCTAATAACATGTGTCTAGGTTTTTAATATATACCTGCATGATGTAGAGTCTTCAAAAGTTAGATGTAAATGTAGGTTCCATTTCAGGAAGCACACACACACTTCACTATGGAATGTTGAGAACTGATTTAAGCTTTAATTCAATGTCACTCATTTTGAAAGTGAGACAAATACTGACATGTATCCACAGAGATGGGAATGACCTCAGGGGTAGAGCTGTCTGATTTCAGATTACAGCCCCCTCCAACATCCTTGGTAACTCTTCTCCTTTCTTGGGGTCATTTCTCTCTGACCACTTCCTGTTGCCTGGGTCAGATTGCTGTCTCTGAGAGTTCAGAAGGGATAGTGATTTCCTCTGAGTGTCAAATGAAAACGCTAACCCTGACACTTTCATCACAGCCCTCGGTGTCCTGTTGAGTTTGACCCTTTTTCCACATTCTTTACTTAAGGAAAAAAACCCAGATGTATTGTCATACAGGTTCTCCTAGGTGGCTTCCAGGTACTCCTAGGTGGCTAGGTCTCGTCGGTGCCCCCTTCTCTCAACTCCGGTCCCCATCCCTTTCCTGTCCTAAGCTGATGATGAAAAGTCAGAAGTATGCCAGGGGAAAGTGGAGTAAAACAGAACCCGCAGGCGGGTTTATAAATCAGAATTCTGGTTTATAAAGCAGAAGTCCGACCCACCTAGCAGGTATGTGGTGAGAAGACAATGCGAGTCCATGTTGCACCCCCTTTCTGAAACCTGATGAATAAGGAGGCATAAACATAGCTGACCAAATCATGAAGAGTACAGTCGCAAGTTAAATTGCTGGCTAGCTCTTCTTCCTTGGCTAAGATATAACTATGAAAATACTTAAAAATATATCTGTATTGTCTCAAAGGTATAAAATTAGAAATTATAATTCTTGTCAGACTAGCTGTGAGTTTTGATGAATTTCCAGTTTGATTATATTGATATAATTTATCATATGTATAATAGAAGGAAAAACCCAGCATAGAACAAAACTGCAATTTGAGTAGAGAATATTTCAGTAAGTTTCCCTCTTTCAACAACTGGTTACAAAATACAAGTAATCTCTGATCATCAGAGACATTCCCTATTAAGAGCAATAAAGAATACACACTTAATGAGTAACAAGGGTTTGCACATCTTTAAATCCACTTTCCTTGTGGACCTATAAAGCACCCCACATAGCAAGAATTACATTCTATTTCATTGTTAATTTTGTGTCATAATAATGATCTGGAGACTGGAAGTAGCTACAAGATTAATAAATGCTTGGCCATAGCAAGAAAAGGCTAGGATAAGATCCAAAGACCCTCTGATCACATAACGGGAAAGCCATTGAGTTGATTACAGTAAGATCCATAGTTCAAACCCACTAGCCACTCCTTGAGAGAAACACAATGCTTTCTACTTATTTTTTGATTAGTAACTGTTGAAACCTCATACAAGGTCATTATGAATCAAAATAAATTTGAAGGCAGTGAAAAGTCCAGTAACCTTTTTCTGTAATTCTTTTTTTTTTTTTTTTTGGTTTTGGGGCATCACAGTCCCCTGGTGGGAGCGGGAGGCCCAGCCTTGCTGCTGCTGGGTTTGAACCGCCAAGCCAGTGGACCGCAGTCCCACACTCAACCACTATGCCACCGGGGCTCAGCCCCTTTTTCTGTAATTCTATGATTGAAAACTGGCATTAGAGTTTTCTCCATTGCCTGCCAATGCTCCATGCATAATTTATCCTATCTGACTTGAGTTAAAGTGTGGGCTACTATTATTGTTTTATAACTACCAGTGACTATAACTCAAAAGTTCCATGATGGTGAGTTTTGCATGAGGGTCTACCCCAACAGACCCCAACCACTATCAAGTTCCATGATGGTGAGTTTTGCATGAGGGTCTACCCCAACAGACCCCAACCACTATGTAATTAGGTAATTAAATTCCCAGAATCAAGCTTTAACCTCTACTTATATACACATATTAACTATGGTCCTTTTCTGTCTACTAATCTATCATTGACAATAACATACTAACATAGCCAATTAAAAAATTTAACTGCCACTTCCTTCTGTAACAGTAACCTGCTCTCTGAGTATGCTTCAGTGTTTTCTACTGGTCTCTTGTGCCTGATACATGCTGGTAGATTATCATGGCTTTATTTAATAAAAATCTCTTTTGATTAATTTTAAGGCTAGGATCTTCTTCCTCTATCATAATAGCTTAATTCCTAGGGAAGAATGTGCCCTCAAGTGGATGGAAACCATAATGAGTATGGTTGGTTCAAAAGGGGATGGGAGGTCCACTTTCCTTCTCCTTTACCTGTAACCCAAATTCTAGTCTGGGTTACACTTTCCCTGATCCATATGCTTCACAGGCCGAAGAAAGAGTGAAAAGAGAATGGGCAGAAGGACATGTCCCTACAATATGACAAAACCTTTGCTGAGGAAGATGGACAGCAGAGTCTTCTATAATTGAGGCTTGAGTTGACATCTATTCAAGGTGTCTTATAAAGATTCAGGGATTGTAAGTGTTGGCAAATGAATCTCTTTTACCTGAGGAAAGTGTGAGTCACAGACTTTAGGAAGAGCATTGGGTTCATGTGAGTATGCTAGGAATTGGATGCCAGGAAGATGAAGGGGGAAAGCAGGGTCAAGGAAACAAAAGTGAGACCAGGAACTGTCAACAAGCCCATGATCAGATTGGATTGAAGTCCAGGGGTCCAATATAAGCCCTCCTGGGCCTGTGACCTCCATGGATCCCCAAGGGTAAAAAAAGATGAGGATCATACCTCATTCAGTGTGGGAGGAGCGACTGGCTGAATGTCCATTGACTTCATGAAGCTGACAAAAGCCCGGTCTAGCTGTGAATAACACATCATCCTTGATCTCCAGACCCTGTAGTCAGGGGACTGGGACCCACTGAAGCAGATTGTTCTTGATGATAAAGATAAGTGTCAGACCTTTCCCTACTCATTGAATGGTCCCCAACTCTGTGGTCCTTCTTTTGATCAGATAAGACACTCACACTGGGTGTTGAAGATTTATTGTTTAATGCTCTGATAGAGTTATATTTTTGATGAGGAAGAGTTTCATGTAACTGCTAAGTATTATTGTAATTGGAGAGTTAAGCAGATACATCTATCCTCTATCTTCTAATTAGACAGAGAAGGAAATTAATTTTTTGCAATCCATACCCATTTTGCATGTTGGTTATTTTTATATCAAGTACCAGGAGAAATCCCTATCTTTTTTTAATATGATTTATATTTGCAGTGCTCCTCTGACCAGCCAATTTAGATAAAATGGAATCTGCCCTAGAGAAATTTTGCTTGAGGGATTGGGGGTGGGAAGAGAAGATAAGCCTCCTTGTCTGGGTGCATTATAAATAGAGGAAAAATAAATAGAAAATCCCAGCTGTTGTTGGGGGGAATGTGTGTGAATTTCTTCTGTCACTGTATAATTAGCATGAGTCACTGTCCTCTTTGTGTGTGTGTGTGTACAAGGATGGGAAGAAGTGTATCCAGAGAAAGACAATAGGCTGTGCCTCCAGCACACAGGAAAGGGTTTTTGTGCTAAGCTTTTCAGGCAAGTGGTGTACAAAGAGTTCTGTGGGGTGAGCCAGGAGGGAAATAGCACGATTGTGTTTTCATGGACAAGGGTTGGGAGAGATGGACAAGATGCAGCATGCCTTGTCTCATAGCTGTAGATGCTACAAATCTTCCCATCTCTTGTCCTTGGTGTATGTATGTTCTGATGAATTGAACATTTGACACTTGAGGATATCAATGTGGGCAAATTCAGCGACAGCCTCACTCTGCCACATACTCAGATGAGCTATTCCAGCTGACTCAGTCTGAGCTAAAATTGACCTACTCTGGGGCTCAAAGTTGTGGTTTCTCTTGAAATCAGGAAAAACAATTCTGAAGTCTCTACCCTCCTTCCTGCCTGTCAATCTGACACCTGACTCCTGCATACAGTCATACAAACACATTCATCATACTGCAGCCTTTTCTTCTCTACTTGTACTCTGTCATGCTGGAGCACTGGCCACTCAAAATAGGGTTACTTAACAAAAAAAGTAAGTAGTCATCCATTCTCAGGAATTGGCCTTGTATTGCATGATTCTGAGCCTGATAATCTTAAATTGAGCACTCTGGATGTTTTCCTCATTTCCAGCTTCCAGGATTTCCTTTAGGTTGCCAGAGATTCCTGGGATTTCAGCTTCCAGAGATTTCTATCAAGGCAAATATTTACCCTCCTCATCCAAACAGGTCAACAGAGCAGAAAGTAATTCATTAATTTGCCCAACTATCATTGTTAATAAGTAGCAAGACAGCAATGCCATTGTAGGACATTTTAGTTTTAACCCTTGCCTTTCAAACCAGAAATTTAGGGCTTCCTCTTAGAGCTTTTGGGGTCTGGAGTTTAACACCTACTTGCTTATACCACAGTAGAACTGGCTGTGCTGTGGTTATGCATGGGGCCATTAAGGACAGAGTTAGCATTTCAGATCCACAAGTAGAAGAAGTATGCTTCTACTCCCATTAAGAGCTACTGCCTTGGAAGCTCACAGTGGGTTGGCTCTCCTGTCATATGGGGTCATGATGAGTTGGAGTAGACTGGTTGGCAGGATTTGGCACTTATACAAAATCCTGTTGTTGGTGGTCACTGTCCCAGGCTGCCCTTGATGCATGACAACTCATGTACAACAGAAGGAAACATTACCATCCTTATAATCATCACTGTGATCTGTAGGGAGTACATTGTCTGATTTTTAGAAATAGGTCACTGGAAATTTGGGTGTAGCAATCATATATTGTGCCGCGAACCTTAAGGTCAGCATTTGAAGCCACCCACTGCTCCATGGGAGAAAGGCTAGGCTTCCTACTTCAAAAAGTTGCAGTTTCCTAGGCACAGTTCTACCCTGTCAGATAGCATTGATACGAGTTGGAATTGACTTGCTGGCAGTGAGTGTGGTTTGGGTTTTGTTCTTAGTCTAGAAGCTATACTGAATCCAGCTCACATGATAGCAATGCCTAAGTCTGTACTGACAGACTGGTTTGTGCAGACTGGTGAGGCGTGGTGAGCAGCTCTCCTACAGAGAAGGAGAGGATTCTACCACAGCTCCCTTGTAGAAAAGTAGCCTTGTTTTAACTACTCTACACCATATCAGTTACATATGGGATAAAGTTAAAGCCCTTTACGATTGCCAGTTAAGATGTTCCGTGATGTACCTTTTACTTCTCTCATACACCTGGTCTCTCTCTCATGATAATTTTTCTATTATCTACACAGGTCACAATGAAAGATACACGCATCTTCATTGGTTTCTACAGATGGACATGCTTCTGGGCCTGTCTTTCTTACTGATTTGGCAAGCTCTAGATGAGAAGCCTCTCCGAATACTCCTTGAACAATGTAAGATTGAGTTGTGGATTGAGTTTTCCTCCATATAAAATGAGTCCACTAGGTTGGACGATAATTCTCAGTAGTTTGGCAGTTATAAGTAATGTACTTTTTGCAGTTATGTAATGATGTATACTTTCCCTGATACAATCTACCCATCAAGTTTGTGAAGATTAAGATAGGATCCAACAGTCTTTTGCAGGTCAGCGCTCAGTTCTGATGTAAGGACTGGGAGGTAAACTTCATCAAATTTTATTTTATATATAGAAGAGAGACAAATGCTGAGAGAGAGAGAGAGAGAGAGAGAGAGAGAGAGAGAGAGAGAGAGAGAGAGAGAGAGAGAAGAGACTTCAATGCTACCAAAAAAGGAAAAATGGGAGCAGAGCATGCTCCTTGAGGCCAGGATTCCTGTATTGATAACTTCCTACACTCAGGAAAGGTGATACCAAGACAGGAGTAGATTTCCAAGGAACACTCAATTCCTTTCGCAGGAGATATTGAGTGAGATAAGGATGTTGCCTTAGACCTGGTGCAATTTTGCCATGAATATTTTGAAGCCCCTCTCCTACTGTGAGTTGTCAGAAGTATAAACAAGTCTGTTGCAGTGGGAGTACAGCCAGAATGCTCTTTAAGATAAGGATAGCAAGACTTCCCCTTGTTAACTTGGACAGGCTATCAGGAACTATCAATCTATGGAGGAAATAATTTTGGGGGATATAGAAGTGTCAGCAAAACTTAAGGAAAATGATTTATGGGGTAGATTGATACACAATTGCTATAATAATGGGTTTAAACATAGCTACAATTCTGAAGATGGCACAGAACCAGATAGCATCTTGCTATAACAGGTAAGCCATGAATTTGAGCAGACTTTACAGAAACTGCACACACCTACTTGTGTATGTGTGCATACAAACATGCAGTGACACTTCAATAAATTCTAGGAAACTAGAATGAAAAGAAAATGACTTTTCTAGGTACTTTTAAAAGGCCAAGAGTACATGTACAAAGACATATATATATGCAGATACATATCTATATCAATATTTACATCTGTAACAAATCCATCTGTGTTTATACTTATACTTAAACCTATATCTACACATGTATCTATGAGTATAAATAAAAACATAACTACTAGTGCTAAAATTCATGCATGCATGCATTTATTCTAACCAAAATGTGTTTAGGCATATCTTTGTGAAAGGGCTAGTGACAAGTTCTCTCATTAATACACTTATCTTCATCTCATTAGCAGGCCTTCCACCAAATATTCAATCACAAGAGTGGTTTCTGAAGGAATATGCGAACTTTGTAAAAATTATGGCAGAAACATTATTCAGATGACAGGAGAATAATAGAAAACAGTGATGGGAGCTCTAGTTTGAAATAGAGGAAGGAACTAGAAGGCAAAGGGCACTTGCAGAGGTCTAAACACAGACATGTACATATGTAAATATAATCACATATTATAAGGAGGGGATAAATCCAGGTACATGTATTTATAAGTTTAGTACTGGAGTAGAAGTTGGACCTTGGGCCTCCACTCAAGCACTCTCTCAATGTAAGAACACTTTGCTCTATGAATCTGGCCCAACACGATCACTGAAGTCAAATAGGTCCATAAGCAAAGGTGGTGAAGAAAATGGATGGCAGCCAGCTATCAAAGGAGACAGAGTCTGGGGTCTCAAAGCCTGATGATAAACAAGTGGCCATGAGCTGAGAAGTATCCAAGCCCACGCAGAAGAAGCACACCAGCCAGTGTGGCCATGAGGTGTCGAAAGGACCAGGCTTCAAGCATCAAGCAGGAAAAAAATGTATCACTGTGTGCGCTCCTTCCTGAGATGATCACTGAGGACAAGTGGGGGCATGAGCAAGAGTGGTGAAGATAGCTGATGGTATCCAGCTATCAAAAGATATAATGTCTGAGGACTTAAAAGCTTGAGGATGACAAAGGGTCATATAGCCCAGGAACAACAAAGCCCGTCAGAAGATACCAGCCTGTGCGATTATGAGGTGTGGGAAGAACCAGATATCAGGCATGAAAGAACAAAAATTGTATCATTATGTGCCCACCCTCCCGACACGCTCGCTGAAGACAAAAGGGAGCAGAGGCAGACAGAGTGGAGGAACCCAATGGTGCCCAGCTACGAAACCATAAAGTATCTGGGATCTCAAAGTCTTGAAGGTGAGCACATGGCCATCTAACCAAGATGCAGAAAAGCCCACATGGAAGCAGCACAATAGCCTGTGTGGTCACGAGGGGTCAAAGGGGGCAGATATCAAGCATCACAGGACAAGAATCACATCCCTACGAATGAAGAGCAGAGCAGAATGGGGCCCACTTTTGGACAATTGAACACCCCCTTACAGGGCAGTCGCTGGGAGGAGACAGGCCAGTCAAGGTGCAGTGAGGTGGCAATGAAACATAACTTTCCTCTAGTTCCTGAAGGCTTCCTCCCCCCAACTATCATGGTCCCAATTCTACCTTACAAATCCAGTTGGACCGAAGGAGGCGCACTGGTAGAGATGGCAAATGGAAGTATGGGGAACCTAGGACAGATGAAGCCCTTGGGACCAGTAGTAAGAGTGGAGGGAAGGTGGTATAGAGAGAGGGAGACAACTACAAGGATCTATACATAACCTCCTATCAGGAGGACAGACATTGGATCCCCCTCTCTACTCCACCTTCCCTCCTCTCTTACTACTTACAGGGGAGACATTGGGCAGTGTGGGATGTGACAGGACAATAATAACTTGTAAAATATTCAGGGTTGGTGGGGGAGAGGGGGATGAAGGAGAGGGGGTGGGAAGATGATATCAGGGGCTCCAGTGGAAAAGCAGATATTTGAAGAATGATGTTGGCAGCAGGCTTGTGAAGGATCTTGGTACATTGTATACATTTATGTATTATGTGAAGTGATATATGAGCCCCCAATAAAATGATTTTTAAAAAATATGTATAAATAAATATAAAACTCTCAATATAAAAATGTTTGTATCTGTTGACTTTGATATGTTCATTTTTCCTATAGTCTGTTGAGTTTTACAATTTTTAAAATGATATTTAGGTGTTATTTTATACTGAAAAGGATGCCTGAGGTCTGCTTTTTTCAAAGAAACTTCTGTTCCTTATTAGCTCCTTCATTGGAATTAGAAACATTAAGACATGTGAACGGAAGATGTAATCAGTGGAGCGCTGCTGATAGGAGGTTGAAAAGACAAACCAGCTCTCCTACAATTTGTGGCATGAAGACATCCTAAACAAGGCCTTCATTTTGCCAAATATTAATTAGCCGTAGGCCTATTTTAGATTTGTTAAAGCTATTTTTGTCACCTAGATATAAGTGATGATTATTCAGTCTGATGTTTCCAAACCATTATTAAGCCTTCTTTTGAAGTCTTCATGAATTAAGGCATTAAAAAGAATAATTCTGCTACATAATTTGAAGACACTTTAGAAAAAGTTATTAATCACATTTTTTATTTTCAAGGGAGGAAAAACACTTAAATATAGTTATTAGAAATCATCAATATAGTCTAAAATAGCAAGCTATCAGACTTTTTTCATCTCTCTCTGAATAAGGGAGTGATACATTTATACTATAGTAGTACACCCACCCATCCCTGCATCTACTACTATACAACACATTTCCTGAAAAGCCAACCTTTATTCCTATCAATATTATTTGTTTCAAAACTGGTGAAATAAATTAAAATATTATTTGGAAAAAAAGGAAAGCCAACACTCTTCATGTAAATAGTATGTTTTTTTCTTTTCAGTGCCTTCATCTTTTCTTGAAACATACTCTACTTAGATAGCTGAAAATTGTGAAGTTTTATATTAATTTATAGATTAATACATGCATTAATTTCTTTCACAAATATTTGTAGAATACTCAAGAACAAATATAGAGAATATCTATAGAATTATTAAAAGAACTATAAAGAAAATTTGCAAACTGAACCAAGCAATCTTATAAGATCTGTGAATAATAGAGTTAACAAGATAAATCCCTCCTCTTATGGAATTTTCCTTATAGGGGAGCAAAACACAGTAAAGAATTTCTATATACACATAAACATAATGAGAAAATCATGTGCTATATAGTTCATGAACATCAATATATATGTGTATTTATACTTCATAAATACATACATATACAAGTATCTTCTGATGATATACTTGATGCACACACACTACCACATAGGTAGCTACACACACACAAACACACACACACACTCACACACATAGTTCTTGAACAGCTTTATCTTTCAGTTACAATTAATCTTGCATAAAACTTTTTTTGGTACATCTTATCATTAGTAATACATATGTAGTTACATATGTTGCAGTATATAATATGCTGTTATAATTCTCAGATGTTCAATTCAGAAGAATTTTGAAAAATTACCTTATAATGGTAGTTTTCTGTACTAAATTAGTGGTTTTTCTTGCTTGAGAACTATGTGGTTCTTGAAAGCAACTGCATGGTTGCTAAAAAGAATAGGCAGATTTAGGAGCAATAAGATGGTATGCAAAATGTATGCAGGGAAAAAATCACAATCTTATGTACAGCTCTCAATAATTTTTTAGATTATAAATACCACCTACATTCCAAAAAATGATACAGATAATCCAGAACTTTAAACAAGTAGAGCTTTTACCTCAACAGACAAAATGCCAGTGTCATCTAACTATTCTTCATCACCAGAGTAATCTTGATTATTTGTATACTCTCAATGCACATGTGCATCAAAGTATATCTATTCATTTATATATAATCTTTCCAGTACCTAAAGACAAATGAACATCAGATTTATAAAAGCTCTGATAATAAAAAGAAATTAGAAATTAAATCAGGTATTCATCTTGTATCAGATCAACTTATGACAAAGTCATCAGAAAAAAACCTCCCTGTCAATGATAGTGTATTTTTGTATGCATTGCACACAACATCATTAAACAAGGAAACACCAGAAATTGTGATAGCAAAATATATTTATTGTGAGCAGATAGAATCTTAATAGGTTAAACCCAAAAGGCATCAGAAAGATTTCTTTAAAAGGAGAAATGAAAACAGGTTATATAGGTGGAGGTTAGGCAGGGTAGTCTAAAGACCACATTTTAACACTTTTTTATCAAAAGTGTTAGAACCAGAGCACATGCAAGTTTCAGTGTTAATCAGTGGTAAAAATAGTCATTAAGGGAACCAATAGAAAGGTATGCAGGACAAGCCCCAATCCCAAATACATGTGCACCCCCCCCCCCCAAGAAGAACGCCCTTCAGAGGACAGCACTGAAGCTACAGCTCAGCTCAGAGAGATGGGTGCATCTGATCAGAGCACACAGGAGCAAATGAAAGGGAAGGGGAGAGAGTAAAGCACATCCTGGCCTTCCAAGCCCCGAGGACTATCATTCTGCGTACAGCAACCAATGCACAGAGAGGACCAGAGGGTGGCCCCACCAGGAGACAGGACATTCCTCACTGCTATGCCGGGGGAACACTGGAGACAAAATGCAGGAATTGTGCCTGATTTGACCCCACCAACCAGGGCAAAACACCAAGAGTGTTCAACAGAGCAGCAAGGGGAGCAAAGCAATGAAGTCCTCTAGGAATACCAAAAACAGACTTTGGGGCCAGGGCATGGCTCCCCATCAGACTATACTGGAAAACACTCCTAAAGGTCAACAAACAGACCTGGAACTATTTAGAGACTTTTCTTTTTTGCCATTGATTTACTTTTTGTTGCTGTTTTGCCTTTTTTGTTGTTATTGTTGTTTTGGTCTGTCTTGGTTTTGTGCTTATTATTGTCTCTACATGTCGAGCTGGATAAGATTGATGGAATAAGCAATTTGGAAGATAAAACAGCAGGGCCAACAGTTTGAGGAGGACACAGCAGGGGGTGGGGGAAGAAGGGGCACATGAACAACAAGTGGTCTAAAATTGATGGTGAGGAGTGTATAGGATGCCCTATGGTGGGGCTTCATCAAGGGCAATGCAGCTGCGAAAAATTACTGAAATGGGAGTGAAGGCTGAGCATCTTAGTGGGACATGGGAAATAGAGAAAAGAACAAGGAGCCAACATACTTTTATAAAGCTCTAAATATAGGCACATATATGTGCAAATGTACTTATATATAATGATAGGGAATAGATCACAGATCTACATATATATGTAAATCTAGCAGATGTTGGGTCTCTACTCAAGTACTCCCTCAATGTAAGAACACTTTGTTCTAGTAACCTGACATTCTATGATGCCCACCTTCCTGACAAGATTGGTGAAGAAAAGATGGCTGAATAAGCAAATAAGACAAAGAAATATGGTGCCTGGCTATCAAAAGATATAGCATCTGGGGTCTTAAAGCCTTGCAGATAACCCAGCGGCCAACTAGTTGAGAAGCAACAAAGCCGACAAGAAGGAAGCCCACCAACCTGTGTGATAATGAGATATTGATGAGATAATGAGATATTGATAAGAACAAGCCATATTATCAATGTGAATGAAGAGGAGTACAGAGTGGAGTACAGAGTGGAGACCCAAATCCCATTTGAAAACAATTGGATGTTCCCTTACAGAAAGGTAATAAAGAAGAGAGGAGCCACTTAGGGCACAGCATAGCACCAATGAAATATATCACTTTTCTCTAGTTCTTTAATGGTTCCCCTCCACCCCCCTCCACCCCTCTCATCTTGATCCCAATTCTACCATACAAATCCAGCTAGAGCAGAGCATTGGCAATGGTACAGATAAGAGCTGGGAACAGGGAATCCAGGACAGATAAACCCCTCAGGACCAATGGTGAGAGTAGTGATACCAGGAGAGGAAGGGGAAGGTTGGGAGGGGGGGAAGGAGGAACTGATGACAATGATCTACATAAAACCCTCTCCCAGAGGGAGTGACAATAGAAAACTGGGCAAAGGGAGACATCAGTCAGTGTAAGACGTAACAAACAAAAAGATAAATTATCAAGGGTTCATGAGGGAGGGAGGATATCAAAGAGGGGAAATGAGCTAATACCAAAGGCTCAAGTGGAAAGAAAATGTTTTGAAAATGAAAATGGCAAGATTTGTAAAAATGCACTTGACACAATGGATGTATGTATGGATTTTAATAAGAACTATACAAGTCCTCAATAAAATTATTTTTTTTAAAAAGGTGTGCCATATATTCTAAAGCACTGCCTCTAGTCAGATCTTCGGTTTCCTCCTTCTCCAAATGTGCTGCAATAAGACAAATTTTAAATGAACCCATTGTCTAGGACAACTAGTTTCTGATAAGACGCAAATTCAACTCTCACTGCCATTGAGTCAGTATTGGCTCGGGGTGCTCATTCTGTGCATTTCTGAGCCTGTAACTGTTTACTCCTAGAATTTACTAAAGGACACTGCAGGAAATTTCATTCATGTTTCAAGATTAAAGGAGGTCCTTAGGAAACATGGATTGGGTAGATTACCCCAACTCTATTCACCCAGAAATCTAAAGTTACAGAGGAGTGAAACAGTTTATCAGTACATACATAAGAAGAAGTTAGAAGAACAGAAAACTGATACATGCTTTTATTCATGAAGAAATTAAAAAAGCAACTGCCAGATTGGAGGAAGGAAAAACAAACAAATCAGATGGATACCATGAGAGACCCTGAAGTTTAATGAAGATCATAACAAACTAGCACAAAAGGAAGAATGATGATGCAAAGGGCTGAAAAGAAGGTTTCAGAAGGCAGCTCGAGGAGGCGAAATACTAAAATGAAATATGCAAAGACTTGGAGATACAAAATCAAAAGGCAAGAATACTCTCAGAATTTTTCAAACAGTAAAACATAAAATGGAGAAATGATTCAAGTCTCAAACACTGAAGATTCTTTGGATAAAATATTGATCAATGAAGGAAGCAACCATTAAGACTGAAGTCATTTTACCAAAAAAAACTGGTCGACATTCCACCCAAATAAAAAAAGAAATTCAGGTTATACAGAAGACATTGGCCAAAAACAAGATTCCAGGAATTAAAAATATACCATTTAAAGTGTTTCAATAAACTAATGTAATGTTTGAGACATTTATTCTTTTATGCCAAAAAATTTGGAAGACAGCTATCTGACAAATTGCCTGGAGACATCCATATTTGTGTCAATTCCAAAGAAAGTGATCTGACAGAATATATACATAATAAACAGATATAATTGTTATTACACATAAGAATAACTTTTCTAAAGTAGATTAAAACATTTGTAGTAAGACATCAACCAGAAACTACCAGAAGGTCCAGCTGGATTCAGAAGGGAACATGGAATTAGGAATATCATTGCAAATAATAGACATATCTTGGCTGATAGTAGAGAGTATGAGGAAGATTTTTACTTGTGCATGTTTTTAATTAATTTTATTTTATTCAGGGCTCTTATAGTTCTTACCACAAACCATACCTATGTCAATCAAACACATCTGTACATATATTGTCATCCTTTTCAAAACATTTTCATTCTACTTGAACCCCTGGTATCAGATCCTCATTTTTATTTGAATATTTCTCTCCCTTTCTGGCCCTCCCTTCCGCATATCCCCTTGATAGTTTATATATGTTTTCCATGTCTTAAACCAACCGCTCTTTCCTTTCACCCACTTTTCTGCCTTCTGTTCCCCTGGGATGAGAGTAGTACTTCAATTGTTGGCATCAATTTCCTCTTTCTCCCCGACTTCCCTTTTCCTCCTAGTATTGCTATTCCCCTTATTGGTTCCGGGTGGTTTATCTCTTCTGGATTTCCTGTGTTGTGCACTCTTATCTGTGCCAGTATGCATGTTCTTGTCTAGCCAGATTTGTAGGTTAGAATTTGGGTCATGGTAGTGGGGGTGGGGGTGGAAGCATTAAAGAACTTGTGGAGAGTTGTGTGTTTCATTGTCGCTGTTCTACACCCTGACTGGCTCACCTCTCCCTGTGACCCTTTTGCATCCAATTGACTCAGGTGGGCTGTAGGTCTCCACTCTGTCCATCTCCTCACTCCCATTGATAAGATCTGTTTGTTTTGTTTTAGGTCTTTGAAGCCTGATACCTGATCCCATTGGACTGGTGTTTTTTTTTTTTTTTCCATGCGTACTTTGTTGCTTCTTGGCAAGGAACCACTTATTTATCTGTAACCCTTTAAGACTCCAGATGCTGTCTTTTGATAGCCAGACACCATCACATTTGCTTATGCACCCATTTTGTCTTCGGCAATTGTGTTGGGAAGGAAAACATCATGATATGCCAGGTTGTTAGAACAAAGTGTTCGTGCACTGAAGGAGTACTTAAGTAGAAGTCCAATTATCAACTACTGTTGCAACACTTCATAAATGAATTTATGTATATAAATCTATTTCCTGATCATTATATGTAAATGTACTTAAATTAAACATGCCTGTATTTAGACCTCTATCAATGTTCTTTGCCTCCCAGTTATTTCCTCTATTTCTGTTTACTTTCCTCCTGTCCCACTATTATGTTCAGCCTTCCTTTGGTTTTGGTAATTTATCTTGGCAATATTGTCTTTGATTGAGTGCCCTAAACATCCTATGCCCTCGATCAATTGTAGATCACTGATTGTTCCCTTGTCCCTGGGTTTGTTGGAGCATCCCTACTTTTCCCTACCTCCCCCTCTGCTGTGCCCCCCAGAACCACTGCTCCCTTGTTTTCTCCTCTGGACTGTTCATCCCACATATATGGCAAGATAGATAAACATAGTCAATAATAGGCACACAAAAATAAAGCAGAGCAAAACATAACCAAAAAAAGAAGACAAAAAATCAATTAACAGTTAATGCACCAAAAGACAAATGAAACATGGGCCCACTAAAGTAAGAAAAAAATGCAAAAAAAGGGGCATATGAGGAAATTGACTAGATGCACACATTCCCAAGGTGAGATCCAGATGCTATGTGATGTGTCAAACTGAACCTAGGGATACATATGGCAGTCAGCTAACGAAGGAGTAAAAAAAAGTGCAAAAATCAGGGATAGTGGGGGTAACAGGGCACTAACCTACCCAAGGGTAGGATGTTGTTTATTTGTGTTTTATTGATTATACAATGGCATTAAATTGCATGCATCACAACAAACTATGAAGAACATGAAAATTAGAAATTCCAGAATATTCAATTATTCTCAGGTAGAACCTGTACATAGACTAACAAGCAAATGTTTGAACAAATGTTGAACAAAATGTTTGAACAAATATATTACATGGTTTAAAATTAAGAAATGTTCAGTCCAGTTTATATGTGTTCACTAACCTTACTCAATCTGCATTTTGAATAAATAATCAGCAAAGCTGGACTATAAGGAACTCAGTATGAGAACGGAGACACATTAGCAACCTGAGTTAAGCATGTGACTTAATTTTGCAAGTTGAAAGTGAATAGGCCTTGAAGAAATCACTGATAAAGATCAAAGACTACTATATTCAGTATGTTTAACAATTCAGCATAATAAAAATTAAAATTCTCAAAACTATTCCAATAAACAGGCTCATAATAAATAAAGATTAAAATTAGCGAGCTTTTCATTTTATTTGGATACATAAACAGCATCCATGGAATCAGCAGTCGGGAATTCAAAAAATGCAATATATACATACAAAAAGGGGTAGGCTCTAAAGAATAAAAAATAATTATTCCCCCAAAGCTGATTATTATTTTTTTTTACAAAACAACGCAATCACCTTCAAAGTAGTATGCATTGCACTTAATATTTTTGTCAAATCTAAGAGTCCATTCTTAGAAACATTTAAAAAATTTGTCTGTTTAAATGGTTAAAGGCATCTTTCTCATGTTTTTGTTCACCTCTTCTACATCATCAAATCAATGTTCTTTCATATCCCTGTTTATTCTCAGAAACAAAAAAAAGTCACTCAAAATGAGATCAGGTCAGGTCAAAATGAGTAAAGTGTACAGGACAAGAGACACATGCTATTTAGCCCCAAACTGGTACACTGGCATGGTTGCATCAGGCCTTCTTTTGCTTCACACAGTCGCACAATAAAGCTTGGTTAACAGCCTGGCATGATAAATTAACTTCAAATGCACTATCACCCTCACATTAAAAGCACAAATGAGCATAGTCTTGATCTTTGATTTCATTTGGTGAGTTTTTTTTTTCACATCACTGCCCTGGTGGGAGTAGGAAGCCCAGACTTGCTTCTGGAGAGCTGCTGATGGATTTGAACCTCAGCCTTCTGGTCCACAGTCCCATACACAACCTCTGTGCCACCGGGGCACAGCTATCATTTAGCGAGTTTTGAGGGGGCGAGGTGATGATGGCATTTTCCACTGGCTTAATTGACACTTGATTTCAGGGTCATTAGAAAGCAAAGGTGGTGAAGACAGCTGATGGTGCCTGGCTATCAAAACATGTAGTGTCTGGGGTCTTAAAAACTTGAAAGTAAACACTGGCCATCTAGCTCAGAAGCAACAAAGTCCACATAGACGAAGCACACCAGCTTGTGGGACCATGAGGTGTCAAAGGGTTTAGTTATCAGGTTTCAAGAACTATAAAGCATAACATTGTGTGCTGTGTTTCCTGATATGATCGCTGATGACATATGTGTGCATAAACAAATGTGATGAAGAAAGCAGATGGTGCCCGGCTATCAAAGTACATAGCGTCTAAACTTTATCATTATAAATGGGAAGAAGTACAGATTGGGAACCCAAGCCCATCAATAGGTGATGTGACCTCCTCTTACAGAGGGGTTGCAGGGAGGAGATGAGCCAGTTAAGGTACAGTGTAGTAACAATTAAATATGCAACTTTCCTCTAGTTCTCAAATGTTTCCTACCACCCACTATCATGATCCCAATTCTACCAGACAAATCCAGCTAGACCAGCGGATGTACACAGGAGTTGGAAACATGGGGAGCAGATGATCCCTTAGGACTAGTGGTGGGAGTGGGGATACTGGGAGGATGGAGGGATGGTGGAATATAAAGGGGAAACCAATTTGAGGGATCTACATATAACCTCCTCTTTGAGGCATGGACACATTGGATAGTATGCAATATGAAAAAGTAATAACAATTTGTAAATTACTAGGTGTTCATGTGGGTTAGGGGGAAGGAAGGGAAATATACGGAGCTGGTACTGGGGGCCTAAGTGGAGGGAGGATATTTTGACAGTGATGATGGCAACAAGTGTGCAAATGTGGCCTGCATACAATTGATGTATGTGTGGATCGTGATCGGAGTTGTATGAGCCCCCAATAAAATGATTCATTAAAAAGGGGAGGAAGGGAAAGGAGGAACTTATACCAAGGACTCAAGTGGAAAATATTTGGAAATGAATATGGCAATACATACACAAATATGCTTGATGTAAATGATGTATTGAATGTTATAGGAGCTGTAAGAGCCCTGGGTTAGTCTGGGTAGACTAGAGGAACAAATTTCAAAGACACGCATATCGGTATAAGGAAAAGGTTTATGTACAAAAGGAATGGGACATGGAGAAAACATCCCAGCCCAGTCCAGTTTCAAAGTCATAAGTCTGGTATTAACCCATATGCCCGAAATCAGTCTATAAAGTCTTCTTCTGACTCACGAAGTCACAGGTCAGTGGGTGCAGAATCCCAGTGCTTGCAGGGCACCTCGCCTCCACAGCTCAGGGTCCATCAACAGCAGAAGCAACTCATCTCTGGCAGAGGTCTCTATCTGGCCGCCCCAGCTTCAGAGGTCAGCTCCATCAGGGCAAAGCTGTGCGGTCTCTCTGCTTCTACAGCTTCTCAAACATTGCCAGCTTGTCTTGTCCGTGATTAATCATCTCTCTAACTCCCAATAACTGGGAATCAAATAAACATAAACATTTATAATTTTAGGAATAATATATTCAAGTGGAATAATGTCAAAATCATCTTCAAAATGACCGTTTCAATATCTATCTTGAAATATATGGTGCCTGTGATAGAATAATATCCATATGCCTTCATGGATATGCAATTAATACATCTATTTTCAGATATAGACAATAACCACTCAAATCAGTGAGAAAGAAATTGAAGAATTCTACAAAATTTTTCATCCTGAAATTGATCAGACATGTAATCAAAATACCTTGATAATTATTGGCAATTGGAATTTGAAAGTTGCAAATAAAGAGAGAGCAGTAGCTAGAAAATATAACCTTGACGAAATAACAAAACTGGAGCTCACATAATAGAATTTTGCAACACCAACAAGTTCTTTAACTTGAATATCTTCTTCTACATAAACAGTAACTACACACTTAGATCAAAGCCCTGGAGTGACAATGGATGATAACCACAAGGCCAGTAGTTAAAAAAAGCTCACTCTGGCTGAACCCTGGTGGCCTAGTGGTTGTGTGTGGGACTGCAGCCCCAGGGCTGACAGTTTAAATCCAGCAGCAGCTCTCCAGGAGCAAGACTGGGCTTCCTACTCCCACCATGGCAGTGATGCCACACACACAAAAAAAGCTCACCAATCTATGCAAAAAATATAAGGCTTTCTATGCCCATAAAAATTTACCATCTCAGAAAGTCACATAGGTAGTTGTACTTTGTCTTATAGAACCTCTTTAAGTTAAAATAGACTTGATGGCAGTGCACATATACATACAGATCTCACCATAAAGGATAAACATTAATCAACTTATGTACATATATGGAAAGGATCATGGAAAAGCTCAATACCACAAGGCAAAACCCAGGTGCTGGATATGAATGAGACCATCAGTTGCTGGTACATGAGTTTGAGTTGAAGTTGAATATATACAATATTAAGCTCCTCTGGAGCTTTCATAGTACACATATTTTCCAGCTAGCCAAGCATCCAGCAACTTCCTTTTAGGCCAGACACCCAGTGGCATCACTAGGAAGGTTCTCTCTGAATTATTTTGTAGAAACAGCTTTTTTCAAACCTCTGTTTCAGTCATGGCCAATTTAAGAAAAGAGTATGCGACTGTGAAATTTTGCTTCCTGCTTGGGAAAAATGCCACCAAATTTTTTGGGATGTTGAGCACAACTTAAAAGGCTAGCACTATGAGAAAAATTCAAGTGAGTGGTTTCCTCCTTTCAAAAGAGGTGAAATTTCAATTGATGACAAACTTGCTTTGGATGACCTTCAATTTCCTGAATGGACAAAAATATGAGCAGAATTCTTGCATTGGTATTTGCAGACCAGTGGTGGAGCATTGAGGAGATAGGGAAGTTATCTGAGCTATCTTGAAGCTTGGTTCAGTGAATTTTAAACTGAAGATTTGGGAATGAGAAGGGTTACTGTGAAGTTTTTGTCTTGGGTTCTGAATGACCAAGAAAAAGAGCTTCAAGTGGAATCATGGCATGTTTTGAAAGAGCAGTTTCAAAGTTACACAAACTTTTTTCCAAGGTCATTACGGCTGATGAGACATGGTGCTATTCTTTTTTTTTTTTAATGATTTTATTGGGGGCTTGTGGCAGCCAGGCGCTTATGTTAATTTTATGATTGAAATACAGGGGTGGAGTCTAGCCTGTTAATCTGGAGATAGCCATTGAGTAGCCAATGAGGTCTCTATGTGGGCATGGCTTTCTCCTGAGATTTCTGGGAAATCTCCTGATAATTCCCTCATGAAGATGAGAAGCTATATCCCCCAGTTGTTGGGAGTTAGAGAGATGATTATGATTAATCACGACAAGACAAGCTGGCAGCGTTCGAGAAGCTGGAGGGGCAGTTGAAGAGACCACCCAGCTTTGCCCTGATGGAGCCAGACTTCTGAAGCTGGGGCAGCTAGATGGAGACCTCTGCCAGAGATGAGTTGCTTCTGCTGTTGATAGACCCTGAGCCCTGGAGGCGAGGTTCCCTGCCAGCACTGAGATTCTGCACCCATTGACCTGTAGCTTCATGAGTCGGAAGAAGACTTTATAGACTGATTTCGGGCATATGGGTTAATACCGGACTCATGACTTTGAACTGGACTGGGCTGGGATGCTTTCTCCATGTCCCATTCCTTTTGTATATAAACCCTTTCCTTATACCGATAGGCGTGTCTCTGAAATTTGTTCCTCTACTCTATCCGGACTAACTCATTATGGTACCTCAGGAGTGGGGTACTAGAGGAACAAATCATAAGATGGAAAGTAGAAGCTTGTTTGACTTGTGACTCGTGGTATTGTTACTTCTTTGGATAGACAGAGTCAGATATGTCCTTGGAGTTTACTGAGTTATTTTCTGCAAACAATATAGGAAGTTAAAGTTTTGATTATTTTGTTTGGATGCTGTCTTTGGTTATTTCTATATAAAGTGAATACTATTAATGTATATCTTGAGCTAAGGGATAAAATGTGCCTTTTTAATGTCTCAGAACCTGTCCTGCTAAAGGAGAATGGTTAAGAAGGTCAGAATGCATGACCGAAAGCAGGGATCTGTTTTGATGCCTTCAGAGACCTAATTCAATGTTTTTGTGTAAACAGTAGTTTAGATAAGGATATAGATAAGCTTAATAAGTATTGACCTTGACTGTTTTAAGAATTAAGTTTGATTTCTGACTATGCTGCTTATACTGATTTCTTATGCCTGTTATTGTAAATATAAGGATGCATAGAAATGTTCATTTGGAAGTGTGTAAAAGAGTTTGCAAATCTAAGCCAAGCAATGACCTCTAGAGGGTTTAGGACTTAGCGTCAAAGACATCTCTAAAGTGATTAACCCCACCTTGAGCCTAAATGGGATTAAGCCACACCTGGAAAGACTTCTCTGAAGAAAGTAGCCCCACCCAGTCTTTTGGAGTACTCAGGATACTTGTAGTCTGAGAGAAGGTCAGACTGACCAATAAAGAAGGATAGAGTCAATTTTCTTGGAAAATCCTGACTAGTGATTGTCTTCAAAAGCAAAGGAATCTGGAACCATGAAGATAAATCCTCTCTGGGTCTGAATGTTGAAGGAAACTTGTGGCCGGCTGAAATGCTTGTTAGGTGACTACCGAGATTTACCGCTTGTCAGTGAAAGCAGGAGAAATGCGGCAATAAAGAGCCCGGTTGACTTTGGCCACTGACACCCAGGGACTTGGTTCACAGGAAATAGAGGAGACTAGAGCTGGTTGACTGGTCTGAAGTTCATGACCTAGTATGAGAGAGCTAGGCATGTTGAGAATTTGTTGGGACCTTGGTCTAAAGGAAGGTGACCAATGGCCACCGTGGTGAGGCTAAGTGGAAAAGCCCCCATTAGGTTGACCAGAACCCGACCAGAGGAAGAGAAGCGATTTCAGTCTGTGAACTGGTCCATATCGTTGCTGACTTTATGGATGGCCTGTCCTGATTTGACTTTGCTAATGGATGCACACTTCACGAGTTTCCAACTGGAATGAAGATTCTTTACATTGAAAGATATGATTATGGAAGAAGTGGGAAGATGGCGGCCAGATAGGAAGCCCATGCCAGGAGCTCCTGGAGATCGGTGAGTGGGGATGACATATGGAAGGATAGGGCTCTCAAATTGGGTTTTGTGACTCCAGGAAAGCTCAGAGCCCTCCTTTGAACCAGGAGCAGGCACGACCCGCACACCCGCGTTCCCCACGGACGCGGGCACAGACGCTGCTGGTTCTTTGTGCCAGCGGCGCCTCTCTGCGACCCTGAGATCTGGGACCCGCAGTTAATTAGCGCCTGAGCGCAATCCCTGACCAGTCCTCCCCATCCCAAGGTGCCCAGGGGACACGCCACACAGACCCACACCTCTCGCTCCCCACCCCCAGGGACTCCTGTGCCCCAAGCACAATGGTGGGCCAGCCCCTCCCCCACCCCAGAGGCCTGCGCCCAGGCGCACCTTAATGGTGCACCACTGCCCAGGATAAGATCAAGCCATCCCCTAAACCCAAGCCTGCCCACCTGGGCCACACTTTCTAAAAGTAGAGAAAGGAACGCCCACACTCCTCACAGTCACCGGCACTCCTCACACATGCTGCCGGTTCAGGGCACCCACCTCAAGCCCTGCCACAGAGAGGTCCACTTTACATTGTCTCCTGGGTAAACAGCCAGCCAGTCCTCCCTACCCCAGAGTACTAGAGGATTTTTCCCACCTATCTGTGGCAAGCGCCCCTAGCCAGGAACAGATCACCCAACTCCCAACCCACCCCCTAAACCCACTCCCCAGTTCAGCCAACACACTCCATCAGATCTGCAAGACCTAGCTGCAAACAGTTCCTGAGGGAAACTATAATATAAGACCAGCTTCCTAAAGAGAGACCCCAGGGCCACAAAACACCAAGGAAAATGCCACCTAATACGAATAAATCAAACAAAAAACAGCTAGCAGCTTCCACAGTATCAAGAAAAGAGAAACTGGATCCGATGCAAGAAGATCAGCTGGACCTAACAGCAGTCATAGAAAATGCGGACATCGATCAACCACAGAAAGAAATCTTGAAGATATTACTAACACGTATGCAGCTCTTGAGTGACGCATTAAAGATAAAAGAAGAATTGATACAGGAGATAAAAGCCACGCACCAGAGGGAAATCCAAGAACTAAAGAGTGAGCTAACAAAAACTAATAGTAA
>PVJH01008557.1:0-84538 GCA_004026705.1 Nesogale talazaci | reverse complement strand
GGATGAGAATGGACCATGGGGTGGGGGGGGGGCACTCAGACCCAGCGTCAATGGTTCTCTGTTTTCACTGCCAGCCAGATTGACTCAATGGCTGTGAGCTTAGCTTTGGGGGGCGGGGGGGAACGGTTGGGAGGGTAGGCTTTGGGAAGAGAGAGATGAGAATGGGAGGATGTGGTTGGAGGGCAAGAAGGAAGCCGCTCACCCTGGGGGCCCTTTCAGGTAGCCCAACAGATGGTCTTCTAGCTGGCAGAGCCCACTGTGCCTCAGGATTGGCCTCAGGCCCTAGGACTACAGGGCCTTCCCCCCACCACCTCCCCATTCCAAGCCCTCACTGTGCTTCAAGACTTTTCCCCTGGCCCCTGCCTCCTCTAGAGCACTCATTCCCCTCACTCAACCCCAGATCCATCTCCCCTTCTCTGAGGTTCCACAGCCAGCAGAGTGGGAGGTCCAAAGCCTGTCTATAGAGGGTCCCTGGGCCCCTCTACAGCGGAGCTAGTTAAGCATATAATCTTCTGGGCAGGAGATGGCCAGTTAGGGTTCAATGAAGCAAGGATGAAACATACAACTTTCCTCTAGTTCTTTAATGCTTCCTCCCCGCCACTATCATGATTCCAACTCTACCTTACAAATCCGGCTAGACCAGGGGATGTGCACTGGTACAAGAAGGAACTGGAAACACGGGAAATCCAGGACAGATGATCCCTTCAGGTCCAGTGGTGAGAGGGGCGATACCGGGAGGGTGGAGGGAAGGTGGGGTAGAAGGGGGAACCGAAGACAAGGATCTACATATAACTTCCTCCCTGGGGGACGGACAACAGGGAAATGAGCAAAGGGAGAGGTCAGAGAATGTAAGAACTGACAAAATAATTATAATTTATAAATTATCAAGGGTTCACGAGGAAGAGGGGAGCGGGGAGGGAGGTATCAGATGCTGAGACCAAGGGCACAAGTAGAAAGCAAATGTCTTGAGAATGATGATGGCAACCAATGTACAAATGCGCCTGACACATGGATGGATGCATGGATGGATAGATGGACGGGCGGGCGGGCGGGCGGGCTGTGATAAGAGTTGTCTGAGCCCCCAATAAAATAATTTTTTTAAAAAAGAAGAGAAATATAGTCTCTGGTCCCATCCTGTACCCTCTGAGGCCTGTCACCCCCAGGGAGTATTTCCCTGCAGCTCAGATCAGGGACCAATGCACACCCCCAGAAGGAGCCCTAGTGCCTCAAATAGTCAAGCGCCTTGATATTAGGGCCAGACTGGTGGGTCCAACCCACCCAGCAGCGCTGCGGGAGAGAGGTCTGGTGATCTGCTTGGGTGAAGACGGGCAGTGCTACTGTGTCACCTGAACTCAGTCCTGACTTGACCCTGACCTCACTCAGGGGATGTCTGGGGGCTGGCAAATCAGGCCCTTAGAGACCAAATTCCTTCCCCTCTGTATCCCTTTCTGTGCCTCTGTGTTGGTTTAGCGATCAAAGACTCAAAGGGCCCTGAGACAGAGAATTAGCCACCCCCGCCCCAGTCCCCATCGGGTGTTGGAGATCCCTAGGACAACCTACTGTGGTGACGATGGCCATAATGGACCATGGGGTGGGGTGGGGGGCGCTCAGACCCAGCGTCGATGGTCCTCTGTTTTCACTGCCAGCCCGACTGTCTCGATGGCCGTGCGCTTAGCTGTGCTTTGGCCTTGCTTCCTCTGGGGGGTGGGGGGTGAGAGGTTGGCTTGCCCGCCCCCCAGATCAGTGGTGCAAGCTCACCATTCCTCTGCAGAAAGATGAGGCTCCCTGCCCCCTTCAGCATCTGCAGGGACCATCCCACGCTGCTCGGCGGGGTGGCTCTGAGTCAGTCATGGGACGAGGTGGCAGTGAGTTTGGCGTGGGTGTCTGTGTGCTTGTCCCTTGGCCGGCTGGGAGTGGGGCCAGTAAGAGGCGTGGACTGTGCACCAACCCTGCGCGCAGAGGGGGGATGCACCCTCACGGTTCGGCACAGTTTGGTTCTGCTGGGCTGGGAGTCAGACGGGGTCTGCAGGGGGCTCCAGGGTGAACTCATGCCACCCTCTGCTCCTGAAGCCCTTCTCCTGGGCCACTGCCAGCAGAGGCACAAGGAGCACCCCCTCCTGACATTGTTAGCTGCCCCCCTACACACACACACACACACACAAGATGGCGAGACTCTGGCCAAGAGCCAGTTGGAGTTCAAGGGGCAGGGTGGGCAGCCCCTACCGTGGACCATTCTTGTCTAGGAGGCTCCTGACTCTACCAGTGTGAGGGCTACTTTCCCAACAACGTCCTCCACCTCTGCCATGCCCCGCTACCCTGCCCCCTGAAGCCTCTGTCCTGGAGGACCACCTCAGGGCTGCACTGCTCTGCTCGCACAGCCCTGGGGGCTCGGAGGTCACACCACCATGCCACCTCTTGGCTCAGGCCCCAAGTGCAGCCAGCTGGGCCCCAGCCCCAACCCCAGCTCCACCACTCTGAACTGGGTAGCTTCAAACCCATGACTGCCCTCTTGGCTTCTCATCGCAGCCCTGCAAGACCGTGAGCCCCTTGCCCGGTATCCAGAGGCTGGATACAGATGTCATCACTGTGGATGCTGCTGCTCTGGCTCCCAGCAAACCTGGTTACAGCCAGAAGAAGCACCGTCCGGCCTCGCAGTCCTCACAGGGTCCCTGCGCGTGAGCCCGTGGTGGCAGCCACCAGGCCCATCTAGCTTGTCCACAGCCTTCCTCATGGCTGCTCCTCCTCCTCTGCGCGTCTCCTCTGCTTGACCAAGCATGATATCCTGCTCCTGGGACCACTCTGCCGCCTGGATTCCACATCCAAAGCACCTGAGAGGAAGTCTCACCATCCTGGCCTCTCCCAGACAGATCTGTTTTACTGACCGTCCCTGCCACTCCCGACCCTCCTCTCCTGTTCCATGACTGCTGGCTGCCCCCCAGGCAGCCCTGACCCACAGTGACCCCCGTATATCCCGTGACCAAATGCTGCTGGAACCCAAAGCACAGCAGACTTTGTGGTCCAGGAGGCTTCCCGCGGCTGGCTTTTCCTAAGCAGACCGGTCACCAGGGCTTTCTTTCTAGTCTCTCTTTGTCCTGGGGAACCAATTCGGCTTCACAGATGCTCTCATATTTCCACCAACAGAAGGGTAGCGACTGTGGGTGCAGCATGACCAGGAACTAACTCCAAGGTCCACCCCGGAACCATCTGCTTCCAGATCCCGGGACATCCAGGTGCACAGTAATACATGCCATGCAGATTGGTGACAAAGGCAAGCCCTGGCTGGTGCCACCACCCCCCCCCCCCCGCCCCCGACCCTGGGCCCCTCATGCTGCTGGAGCTGGAGGACACAGAAGCAGCCCTACCGGATACCATGGCCAGCACAGGACTGGTCTCTCAGAGAGAAACCAGCACATCCCACGGAAGTCAGACTGCCTTGGGAGTTGGAGGCTTGGGATGTCTCCAGAGGTCTGTGGTCCTTCCCTGCCAAGGCCTAGCCGTGTCAGGAAAGACAGTTCAAGATAGCCAGTGTCATGCCTCCACGTGGACTTGTCGGTGAGAGCATCCTAGTGGTTTGCAAAAGATCCCTGGTAGTGCCGTGGGCCAGGTTTGCTGAGCACAAGGGGGGCAGTTCAAACCCACCAGCTGCTCTCCAGGGGAAAGGCGAGGCTGTCTGCTGTGGTGACAGCTTACAGTTTCAGAGACCTGTGGAGGGTCGCTTTGGGTCTCAATCCGCTCAGTGACAGCAGGCTTGCTTCTTGGTTGGTTTAATGGTTTGAAAAAATCCCACAGGAAATTTGCCTCCCACCCTCCCTCCCTCACCAGCCCTGGTTTGCCCAGCCCCCCCCCCCAACCCCCAACAAAAGGACTGTACCCCCTGAAATCTGAGTAAGGGACATCCAGAAGATTAAAACGCCGAGTCAGTGAGGACAGAAGCAGGTCTAGGACCCAGACGCACCGTGGTCTCAGTGGTCCAGGGAGTCCCCAAGACCAGGAAAGTGGGGCTCCGCCGTGAACTTGCAGCCTGGCTTGTGCCGCCTGGCAGCTGGTACCGGGAAGCTGGCACAGCTCCGGGTCTGGAGGGGGAGAAGGGTTTCATTCCATTCAGCATTGCGTGTGGGCACCCACCAGGAGCGCAGGCCTGCTCTGAGTGCTGCCTGGCAGGTGGCAGCGACGAGAAGGTGAGGCCCCCACTGGCCCCTGAGGCCTTGCCTCCTGCAGAGGAGAAAAGATGTACATGCCAGGCAATTAGAGGGCAATGAATTGATCCTCCTGGTGGCAGTTCCAGGCTCCTGGTGGGGGGAGGGGGGAGCCCTTCGGGGTGGTGACTGTTGGCTGAGTGTCTTCCAGGAGCCAGAACTGCACTGGGCCCTGGGGACACTGTCCTCTGAGGGACAGGAGGGCTGGAGGTGAGAGGGACCATGTGTGATGAAGGCAGGAACCCAGAGTGTTTGTATGGGAGGCAGTACTGGCTGGCATTTGAGGAGCTGAGAGAGAGGTTGAGTATGGGGAAGGAAGAGGGGGGAAGGTTTCAAAGACCCTACTGAGGAGCTCAGTCTCTTGGCTCTGGGTACACGGGAGTCATTGAAGCTTCTGGAGTGAGGAAGCGGCAGCCTTGCCACTGTGTGCAGTGGAGCTTGTGCCAGTCCTGATAAGAGGGCAGAAGCAGGGATATTGCACCAGGAAAGGACACCAGGGCAGGCTGGGGAGCCTTCCTGAGCCTCCTTTCTCAGGAGCCGCCTCACGTGGGCTCAGGACCAGTGACTGGGGAAGGATATTCACCAGACTGTCTGTCCAGTCACTGGCCCGGTTAGGTGTGACCTTTCTGGGTCCTGAGGCTGATGGGGGGTGGGGGGATGCCTCCTCCCCACCCTAGGGAAGACTTGTCCCATGACTGTGGGGAGGCGGGGGTGACTCTGTGGAGCCCAGGAAGTGCTGGAAGCTTCCTCACCACCTACGGCGCAGAGGGCCACCTCCCAGCCGTTCCTGGTCATTGAGCTCTGCAACAAACGCAGAGACCGAGGCGAGGCTCAACCCTTCTCTCCTTGCATACGCACATGCACACGCGCTCAGAAATTGGGGTGTCGCCCGAGGATGCCTCCCTACTGATCGCAGAGCCCCCTGCTCCAAGAACCCAGCATGCTCTCTCCAGCTTCTGGCCATCACGGTCAGGAAATAGCAATTCCTCAGGGGGCCAGCCGAGTCTGACCCATGAAGAGGACCCTTTCGTGCTCATTTGCTTCCTGAGGTCCGAGAGCCAGACAAAGGCGGAGGCTCCCAGGGATGGCTTGTGAGCAGGAAGGGCCACAGGTGGGTGGGGGGCGGGGGGCAGGGAGAAGGGTCCACAGCTCTGCTAAGATGCCCAGGAGGACGCTCCTCGTTTGGACCATGGTGGCCTTGCCGGGAAAGGCTCTGGAGTGGATAAATCCAGACAAAGCCTCCCTAATTCAGAAGACCCAGGGAGGATACCCAGTCTCATTAGCGTCCGTATTATGGGGGGTGCTCTGTGCGGTGTTATTGCTTTTGAGTAGACAATCCGGCCGTGTTTCCTAGTTAATGTCCTGCCAAACCTGCTTTAATGAACAGACACGGAACACGTGTAATTAGCACAGCGTCGGTGTGCCGGGGAGGACTGCCTAGCCGCTTGCAAGCACTGTGCTTATAGGTGGGTGACATATTCCTGCAGACAGAATGTTGTCTACACTATTTATTTGCTGAGCTTGTTTTTGGTTGTTGTTGTTTGTTTGTTTGTTTGTTTGTTTGTTTTTGTACTAGAGATTTTGCAAAGGCAGACCTGCCCTGAAGTTCACATAACTCCCTTTTCTGACTTCCTCCTCGTCGTGAGCCGACACCGCCTTGGGGCCGGCCGACTCATGGCCGCCCTGGACACGGTGGGCTGAGACACTGCCCAGCCCCTGATCAGACCACTGAGCTCTAGAGGGTCTTCCCGGGCTGTCCGCAGCACTCGGTCGCCAGCCTGCCTTCCCCTGGAAGCTCTCTGAGACCCGGTCTGCATCCTAGCAATGCCCAGTTCAGTCTGACACACAGGGACCCAGGGCACAACAGAGCCCAGTACTGCCCAAGCCTGCGCCAGCCCCGCCATCATTCTTATGCCCGTCTGACTGCACGGTCGCCGGGACCCTGTTCATCCATCCTATCCGGAGCCTTCCTCTCACCGGAAGTGCCCAAGTTCAAATCCACCAGTTTCTGTTCCAGAAAAGACTTCATCAGCCCGCTTCAAGATTTCATCCAAAGAAGCCACCAAGGCCGGCTTCTGCATCTAAGCTGTTAGAAGGCAGGTAGCACCCGTTCCGTTGCCTAGCCGTGGATGGAGGGAGACAGGTTTGAGACCCACCCGGCTGCCTCCTGCCCCCACCCACCACCCCAATTCCTGTCCACAGCTTTGGGAAAGACGGCGTGTGCCATCTTCCTCTGTTCTTATTAAACGATTTATCTTGGGGAACTTAATATTTTCTTTTAGGATAAACTGAGATAATGCGATGTGCTTGTTTTAATTTGCAAGGTTAACCGATCTAATTATCTGCGGCGTTTAGTTAAATCCTTGTGCCTGGGCCGGCTGCAGGTGTGGGCTTTGAGTCCTGCCAACAGGAAATCTCTTAAAGCGAGCTGATCTAGTGCAGCGGGTCTGCTGGTGTGGGGGATTTTCTAATAATGCACGAATTTATTAAGCGCCAAAGATAAATAGAGGATGTATTTACATTAAACAAATTCGCATGGATCTGTTTGCCTCTCTCCCCACCCCTTCCAGCAAGACCCCTCCCCTCCCCCACACAGAGCCTCGCCCCTGTCTGTGCTCATCAAGTGAGGGGAGAGCAGTTCCGAGAGGCCCTGAGTGGCACGCAGGGCTGAGGTGGTCTTTCCAGGGTTCAAGATACGGCGTTTGTGTGATCCCGGGACCTCACGGCAGCCAGGGGTGCTGCCCAGGGCCCTAAAAGCCACCCTGGTCTGGTGTAGTTAGCAGGCACACCCCCTTGTGTGCAATAGTAGTTCCACGTGGGGCTGTGGGCCGCAAGGTCAGCGGTTTGAAACCACCAAGCTCTCTCCTTCTACTTACGTGACAGTCCACTGTCCCCTGTGCTGAGCACCACATTGAGAGCGGACTCCCCTGTTCAGGCTCAGGGTGTCCGGGCCGGAGTGGGACTGACTGCCAACACAGATTGGAGAAGAGGGCATCTCCCTCCACCAAAGTGTCCCCTCTCTTCCTCTGCCCGGGGGTCACGACCCCTTTGGGGAATGCACGACCCTTTCACAGGGATCACCCGATTCCTAACAGTAGCAAAATGATAGTTATGAAGTAGCAAAGAAGATAATTTTAGGGCTGGGGGGGTCACCACATGAGGAACTGCATGAAAGGGCCCCAGCATCAGCCAAGTTGAGAAGCAACGCCCTAGATGCTGCTGGCCCCCACGCACCGAGGCCGCAGCCCTCTCTGGGGCAGTGCCTGAAAAACCAGCGTTGTGCCAGTGGAGTGGAGTAAGAACCACACAACTTTATTCCTCCCAGCTCAGAGGCCTGGTGAGGCTGTATTGTGGGGAACTGGACGGGCTGTGGGATCGGAGGAGTAGGCAGCGCCCCTTGGGAAACACGCCCCTGGCTGCCACCTGGCCAGCCCGCCAGTCACGGTCCTCGGCGCTGACCTGTTTGCAGCCAGTGCCAGCTCACTCTTCCACGTGGACAGGCCTGATGAAAAGGGCACTCTCAGAGGCACGTGGAGAATAACGCACACTTACAGAGTGCACACGCCGAGTGTCCAAGCAGAATGCACAAAGCTCCATGCACACACCCAACACACACACACACACACACACAGAACTCCTGGCACGTACATTGATCTGCACAAAGGTGTGTGTACACCAGCAGATGCCTGCATGCACATCAACACACCGGGGACAGGTGTATGCACAGACACCCATGCACATGCCTGCACGTGGGCTTACAGGCACACATGGGCAGACAGGATGGCTCCCCTTCTCTGGCTGCTTTGTCCGGGAAAGAGAACGCCTTGGCTCAGCAGGGACAGCTAGAGATCAACTCTTCATTTCTGATTTCCAGAGCCGTTTGGACAAGGTCCTTTGAAATGCATTAAAATGCTAATCACAGCATCTGTCTGCACCCTGGCAGCTGGGTGACTGGGTGGGGGGAATGGAAACAGAACAAGCGGGGCGGCCCCTCCTTCTTAACTCTCCATCCCCCCACCTTCCTTTGTCTGCCCACACCCCTCCCAGGCCTGCCCCCCACGAACTCTATCCAGCGCCAGCTTTTGAGCCCCCTCCCCTCCAGTCTAGTGGGCAGCAACCTCAGAACCTGCCAGACTGCTGGTGCCACCGTGCTAACAGACAGTGCCAATGTCCGCCTCAGGCCTGGGCCCACAGGTACCCTGCTAGCGGGGCTCCTGCTGCACCCTGGGACGGAGCAGGCCCCGGTGCCTGTGCATCAGAGAGACATGGCCACCCTCTGTTGCCTGCCCTGCTCACCCCCAGGCTCCAGATGTCAGCCCCTCCCCTGGAGAGGAGCAGGGAAAGCTGCTGAGGGCTCAAGGCAGGGAGCAGAAGAGACCCTTGCAGAGGGCTCTGATGAACCCCGAGGAAGAGTGGGTGCCAGCCCCCCGCCCTAGCCTGACCCTGCACATGGGGGCCCGTCGTGAGTCAGAATCCACTTGCCAACCACGGCGGCAAGTTGGTGGGTCCCTGGAGTGGTGCCAAAGGTGTGTGCTCAGCCACCAACCTGCAGACTGGCATGCCACCTTCACCCCGCAGCCCCAAGAAGGAAGGCCCAGCAGTCACTGGCAGGAAAGTCTGGGGAGCAGTTCTGCTCTGACATATACACATGGGCCTGGCCCAGCCTGACTCTCTGGCTGCAGGTTAGGGTCTCATTTGATTCACAGGCTGCAGGTGTGTGTGTGTGTGTGTGTTCATGTGTGTGTATGTGTGTGTTCATGTGTGTGTGCGTGTGTGTGTGTGTGTGTGTGTGTGTGCAGAATCTGCACCTGCAGCTGCTTTCTGAGCCTCCTGACGACAGGGCCACCTTGCAGAGGACCCTTCCTTGGCCATTCACCAGTGCGGGAGCATCCATTCCTTGACGATGAGCCTAGCCCCTGTGCTCCACACCCCACTTGGACACCCAGATGGGCGCCACCCCTCTATCCTGGCCATCCCCATCGTTGCAGCTCATGGCCCAGCCCTGGCTTGCCTCGTCTGTCTCCTTCTCCTGCAGCTGTCTCACACGCTCCTTTTGCCAGGCCGGCCTTGGTCACATGCCACATTCGGCTCAGACATCCCCTTCTCCGGGGAGCGGGATAAGATGCCCTTTCCTGTGTTTCCAGAGCCCCTGGGCCCTCTGAGCACATCTAACATGGCCCCAAACCTGCCCCTCCTCTCTGTGCGCTGTAAGGCCTGGGTCTGGGCCTTACCTATCCTTGTGACCAAGGACTAGTGACTAGTCTGGAAGCTTCCTGGTAACTGCTCCCTGGAATGTATGGGAGGGTGTGCACCAAACCCTTGGGACCCAAACAGCCTGGTGGGACCCCTCAGAGGCGGCAGCAGCCCACCCTCTATGCTGGACCAGGAGATGGGCTCTGGATGGCCAGGGTTCAGCATGACAACACGCCTCACACGAGACTCCCTGTGCCCATACCCCACCCCCACCCCCAGTAGACCATAGTTCCATTCTTCCTCTGAAGCATCAAACTGTCGTTTCACTAAACACCATCTGGAGACTCCTGGCTTCAGCCCCTTGCTTCTCCCTAGCTCTTAGTAATGTGATGGGTGTTTATTCCTTCTGACTCTTCCTCCCCTTCCTGCAGAGCAGCTCAGCTCTGTGGCCTGCAGACATCCGTCTTAGCTCCGGGAAGCTACACTCTGCTGGGGAGGGCTGCAGGCTCCAGCGTGGCTCAGAGCAGCTGGCAGTGATAAAGCATGGGGGGCGCAGGAGTGGGCCCGGCTGGCTGCTCCTGGAGTCTGGTCCCGGCCAGCCTGGGAAGAGGAAGCTGGAAGGGGAGTTTGGGAAGAAGCCTGGCTACAAGGGGTCCATGGTGGTCTTCAGCTCTGCCTGACTGCTTCACCCAAAGCAACCGGATCCTCTGTGGCTTCCCAGAGTGCCAGCAAAGCCCAGATTCCTACGCGGGCTGCCCTCTTCCAGCACCTTTGGTCTGCCCAGATCCCTGTCTCTTTGCTTTCAGAGCCTGTGCTCACCCAGCCTGCCACCCTGTGCCCATGGTGTGGCTCTCTACAGTAGCTGCGGCACCCCGCCCAGGCCTGGCACACAGAGGGCACAGCCAGTTCTGTCTGCTGCACCAAATGCAAAGGATTGGTGACCGCACCGAGACAGCCACCGATCCCTGGTGGAGGTGGGTGGGGAAGAGGACCTGACCGGCATCACATGCTGATCCCCACGCTTCCCGGTGCCTCCTCTGCTGTGGCCCAAGCGGGCACTCAGGGGCCAGCTCTCGTCCTCTGCTAGAGCATTAAGCTAATGCATGTTGTGTCTCATTAGTGGCAAGCTGTTGGTGCCAGGGCCAGGCAGTTTGATGGGTGGTTGATTGGATATTCTGCTTATTTATGGCAGGAAAAGTGTTCCTTATTGAGGACTGGGCAGCATATTTCTGTCCCCCTGGCTCTAAGATCCCTGGCAATCATGCAATTATAAATGAAGACTAAATAAGTAATATGTAATAGGCAATCATGACAACATACTTCCCAGGAAGGAACACACACGTTCACGCACTCTGAGCAGGCCACAACTTCTCCCCCGAGCCCAGGCCCAAGACCCAGCAAGTCCAACCACCCACACAGGCTGAGGCTGGGTCCCTGGCATGGGAGCACCGCCCCCATGGCTCTCAGTTGTCATACAACACCTCTAGTCACCTGCACTGCCGGAAAACCCTCACCTTTGTAAAGAGCTTTCATGAAGCCTCTGAAGTCACTGGTCTTAACGCCATCTTGGGAAATGGGAAGTTGGGGGGTAGACGGAAGGGGACCATTATTGTTATGTCAGGGGGAGTCTAGGTGAGGTCTGTGGTGGGGAATAGATCAGGACCAGAGGGAGAGATGGCCAGGTATTGAAACCCCATTACACTGTTTCTGGGCAGCAACACACTCGCCATTAAAGGGAAAGGTGGGCAGTGCCACAGAGGGGAGGCCTGGGAAAATACTTATGAAAACTCCACCACTGGAGCACAGTCCATTCTGACAGCCACGGGGCTGCCCCACTCGAGAGCAGCTGGTCATTCTAACCTTTATAGGCAGGCCAGACAGGAAGCAGAGTTGGAGAACCAGCCAAGGTAAAGGGCGGGAGAACAGCTGTCACTACAACAGGGCTGACTCCATCTCCAATTCCATGCTGTGTGCGCCCCAGTCAGTGACTGTCGCAGCTGCTTGTTGGGTCTAGTGAGGCAGAGGGGAGCAGGGCAGGCCCAGGGGAGGTGTAGGGGGTGATGTGGGAAGGTGGCATGGCCAACATCAGAGACTCATGGTGAATCACCCCAGAGTGCAGGTCGTCTGAGGCATAGGGGACAGAGGTGGGAGAGGAGCTCCAGACCTGCTCTCAGGGAGTGAAGGAGGTTCCTAAGGGAGACAGGGCCTGCTCAGTGTCCCAAAGGGCCGGGCAGACCCCAGGACAGGCCTATAGAGACTGGTTGTATAGAGGATGGGCAGCTGGGATTTCCCACACAGTGGGTCAGTTTGCTGGGCTGGTGTGGGTCAAGAGAGTTGAGTATGAAAGTGTGGGAAGAGAATGCTGATCCCAGCTCTGTATTAAACAGTCAGAGCAAACTGCTAGGAGGGCTTCTCCACTCTCCATAGGGCTTCTCCACTCTCCATCTGTGAGAGGTCTGCCATCGAAGGCCAGCAAATCTCAGCTAGCCTAGAGAGCATGCCTCTATGCCCCCAATAGTAGGCTGCCCCAAGCACTCTGAGTCATGGGGCAGACACAGACAAAACTCTAGCATCTCCCCAAGAGCCTAAGTGCGGTCAGTGCTTTTCATTCGGCCTGAAAAGGGCTTCTTTAGTGAATCCTTGGGCCTGGGGAGTGGCACAACCCACCTTGGGGGTGTCCCAGGTCTGGGCATTGGCAGGGCCTTGGGGAAGCCTGGGCTGCATGAATGCAATCTGTATGTCTCTTGTCCTGGGCCTTACTCCAGCCACCCTCACCCCTCCTTCGCTCATCCTCTTCCTCCTCGCAAGAGCTCATTGTCCCACTCTCCCACCAGCCTGTGTGCCTGATGCTTGCTTTTGAGAAGTCTGTTCTGGAACTAATTAGACACCGCCAATGTGGGAGCGTGCAGCTCTGCCCTTCATGTTCATCTGATTTGGTTTGTCCTGCTGAGTGGCATTTCTGTAAATATACCACAGGGCTGCTGGGGTGAGGGTAGGGGCCTGTCAGGAAGGGTACCCAGGGTTCAGGGTCCAGAGGTGGGCCCCAGAGGGTCTGAAGGTCCAAAGGTGCACGCTCCGGGGCTGGGTTGGGGGAGAGCGCCGTGACATAAACCACAGGGTTCTCTTCAGTTGGTCCTGGATGGCCTGGTAGGAGGCAAGAGTCTGGTTGTAAGATTTCCCTCTGGGTTGCAGGGCCAGGGTGGAGAGCCGCCCTTGGAGTTCGGGATGTGCTGGTTTGGCAACAGTGCTCAGTGGTCCTGAGCAGGACAGAGGTGGATGGTGCCTTGTGAACTGGCCCCGCTGTGGTCTCTGAGGAGCCCTGCGCAAGGAGGTCAGAGAGAGGTGCTGGGAAATGAGGAAGGACAACCCACTGGACAGCCCACTCTCAGGAAGGGGCTTCAGGCTGGTCCTATGATCTGGTGTACAGGGGAGAAGAAAGGCACGTGACAGGCAGGGCCTGGTGGGAGAAGGAAGGACCACCATACCCTTGGGCTCTGGTCCAAGGCCTCCTCTCTCCACTTCCAACGCCGACCACTGTGCGACCCAGAGCAGCTCATGGACTTTATAACCCCTCCTCCGAGAAACAGGAAGGATTTCCCTCAGAACATTCTGGGTCAGAAAATTCAAAGTTTAAAAGTTCTTTCTTTGTAAAGTACCCGACGTGGTCCACAAAGACAACGGCTGCCCCTAACCCCTGGGGCCCTCGGCTGGGCTGAGCCCCCCAGAGTCACACCCAGCCTGTGCTCCAATTGACTCCACCTTGGTTTGCTGCTCTACTAGGAGAGTCTGGAATTTCTAATCCTTTTTAAACAAGAGGGTTTGCATTTTCGTTTTCTAATTGCTGAGAGGAATTTATGACTCCAGTCCTGTCAGCACCAACAATTTCACAGGAATCCTGGACTCCTGCATGGGCACTGACTGTGTCTCCTGGGGAGCCAGCTATCTCCCTGAGGGTTGGCCCTGCTTCCACCCCGCCCCCCGGTGAGCTGGCTGACCCAAGGACTTGGTTCCTATGTGGAGTGTATTCTGAGTCACCCAAAGTAAGCCCAGTTGGACCCACCTCTTTGGAGCACCTCCAGCAGTCCTGTCTCCTCCTGCTAACACACGGGGCAGACCAGCTCCCCGCTCAGCACATGGGCATCGATGCCATTGCCTGCAACCCAGACTCAGGGACATCCACCGCTTGCTCTGGTAACCTCCATTCTCTGGTGTCCAGGGGCTCATGTGGCAAGCCGCTCAAGGGACTGGATGAAGTCCAGCACTCAGGACAGCCTCTGGGGGCCAGAGGGGAGGGTGGGGCGAGGAGAGGGGGCACCAAGGACCAACAGTGGGACTCCCAGCTTTCTGCTTGAAGGGAAGCCAGGCAAAAACTGTCTCTGGTGTCTCTGGCACCCCTAGACAGGTGACCCTCACTTTTCCTAGCCCCTGCCTGGGACCTCAGGAAAAGCCGGATCAGTCGTTCAAGATGAGGAAAGCCAACTGGATGCAGGGCAACTCCTGGAACACCCTCTGCTCTCTGCCCTGCTCTGAGCACGGTAGGAGTCCACAGCCAGCCGCCCGTCTGCTCTGTTCTGATGGCGTGAACCAAACATCACGTGGCTGTACCTCCCCATGGACAGGGGGAACTCGGTCTCCCAGAAGCCCTGTCCCAGACTCGCCCTCCTCAGACACTCCTTGGTCATGGCTGCCCTGCTCAGGGCCCTTGCCAACAGCCAGAGGTGCTCAGGTCCTAGGCCAGGCCAACTGGATGGCCACAGGACCTTGAAGCTCGCCTCTGAGCTGACCTGCCCCTCTGGCTCCTCACCCACAAATTGTGCAGATGACCTCTTCCTCGGTGAGGCTGCGATTGGACAGAAGCTAGAGCCATGACTCTGTGTCTTGTCTACCCCTTCTCTCGCCTATCCTAAAGTCCCTGTCTTCGACCCCGAAGCTCAAGCCTTGTCTCTGGCATTGAACTCACCTCTGAGACTGTGCGCTAGCTAGGGCGCTTCTGTGAGGTGGCGCTTGCCTTGGAAGCCACAGAAGCTGAAGAGCGCCAGGCTGTCTCTCCTTCTATGGAGACACCTAGTCCCCAGAGCCCCCAGGAACCCATCCAGGGAAGAATGTGGAGGGGCATGGGCATACCATGTGCGTGACACACCTCGTCCTCCATGCATCAGACTCATTCCCACAGAAACCCTTTGGTTCCGGCTTCTCCTTCCCCCTGGTGGCATCTGAGTATCGTTTTTCAGCAGGCTTGTTCCATTCCCCACAGAAATGGAGAGCCCCACCTCCCACGTCCAGGAGAAGCGCGGCTGTTGCTTGTTAGAGATGCCAGGTTCCATCCGTCTCCAAGGCCGCCTAGGAGACAGGCCTGGTGCCGAGCCATCTTGACCAGACGTCGGTGGTAACCAATGCTGAGTAATGGTTCAAATGGTAACCAGCATTAGCAAATAGTTCCTGTGATAATTGCAGCCTAATTTGTGTGTGTGCACATGAATTAGCATGCATCTGTATGCCATTAGCACTCTGAATTATCTCCTGAGCAGCGGCGCTCGCCTCGGGCCCTGTGGACAAAGCCAACAGTGAAACGTATCCTGAGCTCAATTTCTTCCAAGAACAAAGGACGGAAAATGGGGGTGTTAAGGGAGGCAAGCGTTTGCTGCAAGCTCGCATGGCGGGCTCGCTGGTCCACAGGCTGAGCTTTGGTCAGACCAAAGCTCAGAGGCATAAAGAGGGGGAAGGCTCAGATCTTGTGACTCTGAGATGCTGGCCCAGGCAAGATAGTTAACTGGGCCCTCGACTTGCATTGCTTTGCTGAGGTTCTCGGACAGGAGGCGTTTCAGGAACCCCTTGCCCCCGATTGAGTGTCAGGCCCCAACATGCCTCATGGGATGACAGAGAAACACGTTCCTTTTAAGGTGTGGCCAAGAAGATGTTTGAAGAACTCCTTGTAAAGTGAGCGATAATCTCCTGCCCTCACTGTTTCTCTTGCAGACTTACTGTGAGCAAAAACACTTAAGATTACTATAAGGACCTATTTGTGCTCAGACACAGTGAGCCCAGTGCACTGGTAATGCTTAGGAAGATTCCCAAAGAAGGTGGTGACAGCAGGATCAAGTCTCCTACCCTATCCCTCTTGACCAGAGCTGATGGGCCTTCTGGAAGTACAACTGCTGGGTTTTTGTAAGCAGTTTCTAGAAATTGCTATTCGAGCTTCCTTCTGACTTTCTGGGAAAGCCTGACAGGCTACAAGTCACACCCAATCTGTCTCCCAGAGGCATGGATGTTGAGGCAATTTTGTCCTGCACAAGCGCTCAGCCCCGAGTCCCCGAGTTGGTGCAGTGAGAGTTCTAAGCGTGTCCCAAGGTGACCAGGGCTAGGTGAGCCAATCATAGCCAAGGACAACCTTGCACAGTAAGTGCCCAGATTGTAAAAGTGCAGGCCACCCAACCAGACGGGACTGAGTGAAGATGGTCGGGAATCCTTCCAGCTCCGAGGCCAATGTCATATGACTTCAGGGAGGCGGAATTGAGCCCACAGGTGACATCAACACCCCTGCCTGTGTCCAGTGCTCATTTTCACAATTCTCACTGGCAGAATGTCATGTTTGTGACCTCTGTAGCGGATTGTGAATGTGAAAACATTAGCTCTTCATGCCAAGGAGGGTGAATGCAGATGTAAGACCTTGTTGACCCAAGCATGAGGAGAAACTAGAGACCTGGCTGGATGTTCAAGAGCTCTAAGTTGAGACTATGGGAGACAGAGATCAGAGTGCCAGGAGGAGGAGGCATTGAGTCATCCTCATGAGAGCGGGCCTAGAGGGAAATGAGTTGAGTGACCTTGGCAGCCACACTGAGGAGAAGCCAGAGTCCCCAAGGTCAAGGAAGCATTTCAAAACTCAGTAGAATGGGCCCACATTCTTGATCATTCACCCCCAGACAGTGCAGGAGAAGGAGCGAGAATCAGAAAGCATCTTAGGGTGGCTGGCCCTGACGAACCCTACAAGCAATGTCAGACACTGCAAATAGTCACAGGTTCCCCGACAAAGATGAGCTTCACAAACAATAAAGGTGCTGCAAGAAAAGTCAGGTCCTGCAGCCAGCAACAAGCTTGGTGGGTACTGATGAGGCCAGCCTACAGTGCCAGCATCTGCTGAAGATAATGGATTCCACAAGCAGCAACAGGCTTGAAAGCGCTGCAAGGGCAGCTCTGCAGACAACAGGCTTCACAGTCTTAACGTAAGCATCATCGTAGCCTCAGCAGCCGTGGATTCTGCAACCGGTGTCAGGCTCTGCAAACGCCCAGCAACAGTACAAGTGGAAGCAAGCTTTGCAGATAATGATGAGCTCTGCATTCAGAGCCTTCTTCCTGCTAACGACGGATTCTCCACACAGCAACAGGCCTCTAAAGCCATTGAGAAACCCTCAAGAAATGATTGGTTCTGCAAAGCATCAACAGGCTCCACAAATGTCAGTCGGCGTGATGAGCCCTACAAGTAATAGCAGAGCTACTGTCCAACTGTCACGGATCTGGGTTCTAATCCCAGAAAGAGCAGACTGAAGTGTGACTCCATCCGGATATGCAGCAACTAGTCAATGCATTTCTCCTTCAACATCGGACCACGGGGCGGGGCGGGGTTGAACAATAGGATTCTCTCTCCAATATCCTCTGTTACAGATTGTGTGTGTGTGTGTGTTGTTGTTGTTGTTGTGAATCCTAACCTCTGGGCCTGCAGTTATAATTCCACTTTGGAATGGGGTGTCTATTTTATGCTGATGAGGTCAGATAAGTGTTGGGTCTATCTGGAGTTCTTATCTTTTGAATCTATTTATTTATTTATTTAAGCAAGCTAAGAAGCATGATGATGAAAGAGGGAGGCCATGCCACATGAAGATTACTCAGAGCTGAAGCTCAGAAGAGACAAGGGCCCTTCTCCAGAACTGACAGAGAGAGGAAGCCTTTCCTTAGAGCTGGCTCCCTGTGTTCTGACTTCTAGCCTCCTAAGCTGTGAGAAAATAAAGTAGTTTGTTAACATCACCTATCCATGGTGTTTCTGTTAGTGTAACAGTAGGTAGATACCTAAGGCAGAATTTGGCAGCCGGCGTGTGGTGCTGATCTCATCGTCACCTACATTCTAGAAACCCTTTGAGAGTTGAGAAGTGGGTGGAGGCCAGACAGATTTTGAGGTACCCGAGAGTAAAAGCCTACGTTGCCTTGAAGAGGCAGTTGGTAGAATTGGGGGCATCCAACGAAATCAATGAGGAAAGGAATGGAGAAAGTCTCTCGTGACTTAAGGAGTGTGTGTGGCCGCAGCAGCGGAGCACTCCTAGAACTGTGGCTGTTCGGTGTGATTCCGGTGAAGCTGCAGAAGACAATGAAGAACATGTGGCTGGACAATGGGAGAAGGACAGTGGCAAAGCCCTCATCTGAATTATGTACTCAAGTGTTTAGTGG
Source organism: Nesogale talazaci (assembly GCA_004026705.1). Classification (NCBI taxonomy): domain Eukaryota; kingdom Metazoa; phylum Chordata; class Mammalia; order Afrosoricida; family Tenrecidae; genus Nesogale; species Nesogale talazaci. The sequence continues at coordinate 66,713 of PVJH01008557.1, read as the reverse complement.
AAGGTAGAACTGGAAAGCGACACAATTGGCTATCTGGCTGAAGCGATTCTAAGCAAAATCTTCATGAGAGCCACATGGTATCTTCTTGCTGCTTCCTGCAAGTGGGAGTGGAAAAACATGGGCTTAACAAAGAACCTTGAAATATGAAGACAGAAGGTAAAGATGTAGAAAATTCTGTTCACCAAGGACAGGGGAACCTGATCTTTTGTTAAAGCAATTGAGCTTCTGGCTGATGGATCTTAACCAACGACCATGCAGAAAACCCAGTAGCTTAGCGGAAAGATACCGAGTCTGCGTCTTGGAATTCTGCATGCAAGACACACGCAAAAGGGGCTGCATTTGTTGTCCTCCCAGAACTGAAAAGAATAGTCCTTGGAGCTGCTCAAAGATCAACAGGACTGCTGGGAGGAACACTGGAAGCCGAACCTTCTTGCTTCAAAAGGTGGATCCACGGCCTCCTAGGTTTCAGACCCATCAACTCAGTTCTGGTATCTGGGGCTGCCATGCCCCAAAAGAAAAGGGTCCACTATGGTCCAGGGAGGGAGTTTCCACAAAGAAGGGTTAGGAGAAGGGGGATACCCAAAGACAAGGCAGCAGAATTGCCATTCCAGGAGCCTGGCTTCTCCACCTACAATCCAGAAGGTGCAACCAACATTCAGAGTCTGGAGAGCCAGGGCATAGCCCAGATGGCCTGAAAGAACTTAGGATTCTCTTCAAGGCTGGAGAACGAACGCAGTGTGCTCTGCTGGGTTTTGGATTTGCTGGGTCCACATTCTCCTTTTTCCTCCAATTTCTCTCATTTGTAATGATAAGGTCTACTTTGTGCCTGCTCCTCCCTGGTATGTTGGAGATGCCGAATTTGTCATCTAGATTTCATGATTTCACAAAACGAAGGCAAGACTTGTCCCTGGATAGAATATGCCTAGAGTCGCACCCATGGTTGAGGGAGTTGGTTCACAAAATGAGGTCTGAGACTCTTTCGGATAAGGTGGCGAGTAAACACACCGTAGGGGGTGAAGCCTCGGGCTGTGAGCCGCCTGCACAGCTATCCAAACCTACCAGCTGCTTGGCAGGGGGGAGAGGAGGCTCTTTACTCTGGTGAGATTGGCAGACTCACAGACCCCCGGGGGCCGTTCTCTCCTCACTGAGAGGGTCTCTGTGAGTCCGCATTGACTTGGCAGTGAGTTTGGGGGTTGGAGCGAGAAGGCTCGAACGTTGTGGATTGGCACCTTGTTCTTGTTGTGCATCTTAATCTCTGTGCCGGTGGTTACCATCCCGTTTGGGAAGGGGTTGTCTTCGTGATACTGATGAGGCAGGGTTCTTGTAGGGTGAGTGTTGCGTCCATATCTTTGGGGATAGAAAGAGATGAAACAAACATGCTAGAGGGGTGAGGTGTTGGGAGGGGCGGAGAGGGCGCTGTCGAGCCACGTGAAAATCATCCAGGATCAGAAACTCAGTGAAAGCAAGGAGCTCCATTCCCACCAAATCAGAGAGAAGGCTTTCCCCCGGAACCAACCCCCTGAATTCAGACTTCTAGCCGCCTGCTGTTGTTAGGCGTGATCACCTCCGCCTTCCTTCATCCTCGCCATGCTCCCACAGACAGCAGGACAAAGTCCTGCTCGGTCCCTCAGAATCCTCACAGTTGTCTGTAAGCTTCAGGCCACGGCTGCAGCCACGGTCTCCATCCATCTTGTCACAGACCTTCCTCATTTTCACCGCCCCGCTTCTCCAGGAAGGGTACTCTCCTGACAACATGTCCGAAGTCCTTGAGACAAAGTCTCACCATCCTTGTCTCTAAGGAGCATTTGATCTGTACTTCTTTCTTGACTGATGTTTGTTCTTTCTTCCCCTCCATGCTACTTTGGATGTATCTGGCCAGCACCATCGTTCAAATGCATCAGTTCAGTCTTCCTTGTGCAGCTTCTGACCTTTGAGTGCTTAGGAGGCAAGGGAGACCACCATGGCTTGGTTCAGCTGCACCTGAGTCCTCAAAGTGCCATGCCGTGGTCCCAACATAATCAATTTTCACTTCGAAGAGGGTTTGTGCAGCCCATTGACCCGATACCAGGCGTCCTTTGACCTCCTGACGGTGGCTGCTGTAGATTCAAGCAAGATGAAATCCTTGACAGCCACATCCACCTTTTCCGCACTGACCGTGATGTCACCTACTGGTCTGCTTGTGAGGATTTGGGTTTTCTTGACATTGAGTTGAACTCCATCCCGAAGGCAACGGTCCCTGGTCTTCATCAGCAAGTGTTTCATGTCCCCCGCACGGTGAGCAACCACGGGTGGGTGTGTCGTCTGCCTGGCGGGCCTCCGGGGCCGTGTGGAAATGAATCCCCGTCTGTGGGAGCCGGCCACTCATGGTCCTTGGGCTGGAGCAGCGCCAGGGAGCCAGGACACCCTCCTAGAAGATGTCTCACCCATGAGGCATCTACTTAGGACTAAGGAAATCCTCCGAGGGAGGAATGTGTTCTTGGAAGGAGGGGGTGGGGGTGAACAGAGTGGATGCTTTGATGTTCAGATGTGTCTGCAGGGAAGAAGCAGGGTGCTCACGGGAGAAGGGAGAGCCCTCGTTGGGCTGCTAACAACCACAAGGCCCCCAGTTCAAACACACAGCCATGCCTCCAAGGCAAGGTGAGGCTTCCTGCCCCAGTAAAGATTCGCCATCTCAGGGACCTCAGGGGCAGGTCTGTTCTCCTGTTGGGGGCGCTGTGAGTCAGAACTTGAGAGCAGTGAGTTTTAATGGGAGGAGAGACTGCCTAGTGTAGATAGGGCAACCTCTGCCACCCACAGAGAAGGGCCCTGCTGGGAAGAACTTCTTGTTCAAAATACCCTATTGTCTAGCCCATCTCTGATGCCGGAAATCCTACCCTTAGAGCATGCACTATTAAAGCATGACCCTTATGAAAATGAAAATCACAGCCTGCCCACCCGCCCACCCACTCTTCCAACACCCTCAGCCTAACACCCCGGTGTGAATCAGCTTCTGGCGTCCTCTCCCTGGTGACAGACACTGGAGAGCAGATAGCAGCCTTGGAAGGTAGGTGGGAGCCTAGCCTGACTCCTGGGAGCATCAGACAGTACATCCGTGATGGCTGGGGGAGGAGGAGGAGGAGGAAGAGGAGGGAGGAAGGAAGACAACTGTGGGTCAGCCTTCAAAGCCCACAGGTCACTGTTCACACAGCTGCCAGGCCCGAAGCCTCCGGGGAAGGTTGGCATCAAAGCATGGAGCTGGGGCCCTGGCTGCTGGGGAGTGGGGGTGGGGGAGGATGGCGAGGATGGGCTTCAGGCCACGGGATGTGAGGTCTGCACCCAGGCTGCCCTCCCAGCCCTTGTCAATAGCAGGAAGCCTTGCTTGGTTAATTAATGACTTATTCAGACTGACCCTTGATCCCGGGAGCAAACCGAGGGCTTTGTGTGGCGCCTGTTAACTCCCTGGATCCAGCGTTCAGCTGCAGCAGCCTGCGAAGGCGGTCAGTGGAACCCTTTCCTTCCGGCAACCTCCGCACACGCAGTGGGCAGCAGGGAGAGCGCTCACAGAGAGAGTGTCCCTTTAGCAGCTTCCTCATGCCGTGACCCTTTCATACAGTCCCTCATGGTGTGGTGATCCCCCCCCCCCCCATCGAATGATTTTTGTTGCTAATTCATGACTGTCAATTTTGCTACTGTTATGAATCGGGCGACCCCTGTGAAAGGGTCATTGAATTCCCTCCGCACCCCTCCCCCCAAGGGTCACTACCTACAGATGAGAATTGCTACTTCAGAGGCTGATGAAGGCTCTGGTCCATTCTCCTCTGCTCCTGGATGCAGCTGGGGCCATGACCTCGAGGGGCCATGGATGCTGGGTCATTTCCCCAGATAACCCCTCCTGCGAGGTCCTGGCCACACCCACACACCAGACCTGGGACCCACGATGGCAGCCAGTCTGCTTTTGCGGCACAGATTGGCCCAGGTGGGGGACAGAGTCCCTTTCCACCAGGCCCTGAGAGTTCTGCCTGCTCAGAAACGGGCAAGAACAGGGCCCGGGACCCCTTTCTTCCCAGGAGAACTCAGGCCCTGTCCTCCCTCAACTGCTGCACTTAGAACAGGGGTGGGGTGGGAGTGCGCTGAGATGCAGGGGGCCAGCCATGGGAACTGAAGAGGAGGGGGGAGTGGGAGAAAAGAGGGAAGAGAAGCCGAGAGATGGAGAGGGAGTTTGCTCTTAGAAAGGTCCTCGGAACAAGCTCATCCTAAAGCCTCCTGGCCAAGGTAGAGAGTAGCTGAACCCATGTCCTGCAGTTGGCAGGCCAGACCAGGCTGAGAGGAGTGCACGTGGGAAAGTTTGAACAGGTGGACCCGAGGAATCCACAGCCGCCTAGCACCCGTCCCCTCCAGATGCCCTAAATCCAACCGCCGAGCAAAAACAGATGTTGTTTCAAAGAAATTAAAAGCTCTGATTGTAAAAGACAAAAACAACCCATAGGTTTTGAGCCAAGGGGGACAGAAAGAAACATAAAGACTCGTGGCTTCCATCCCCCACGCCCCACAAATGCCACTTAGCTTTGCAAACTGTGGGAAGCCCTGGAGGAGGACTCCTTGGTGGGTCTGGGGTGGTTTATCTCTGCTTGGGGTATGCTGGGAATAGGGCCTGCGACCTCCCAGCCAGCGCAGCCATGGGTCACAGTGAGGTGATGGACACTGGCTGTTAGTTAGCTGGTGACTGAACTTCTCATTAAGGGCCTTGGGACATCCAGAAGCTGTTTTCTGAACTGGGTAAAGTGGAAACAGTGTGTCTAGTTGACTCTTTAATTCCCAAGGTTAATCATGTGATTGTGTGTGTGTGTGTGTGTGTGTGTGTGTAAAACAAAGCATGATACTGAGAGGAAAGCATGTTTCACTTTGCCCTGATCATTCTGGCCATTTACATCTTGATGGGTATCCATATTCTTAGGAAAACATTACCATCTGGTAGATTTCAATTCCTGACATCCTGGGTGTATCTGAGGAGAGCGGCCTGCCTGGGGTGTCCAGGAATCTCACAAGTAGATCACCAGGCCTTTCTTCTAAGATGCCTTTAGGTGGACTCAAACTTCCAGTTAGCTCTCGAGCGCCTTACCTATTCGCACTACCAGGGATTTCCTCCAACATTTAGCTGTCGATCGTATCAACACCAGAGCCCAGGTGGCATAGTGGAAACGTGTTGAGTCACTAATTGCAAGGGCAGCCCTTGGAAACCTCCAGCCGCTCCACAGGCATAGTTCTGCTCTGTCCTGTGGTGCTGTTAGGAGTCTACTTTACCTTCCCGGTGGCTGTGTGTGGCTGTAACCAATGCTGCCAGGTGTTGGGGCTTTGCTGGAGCCCCAAGTGAGACCAGAGCAGAAGACACCACCCGCCTCTCGACCTGCAAGGAGCTGTTCTCACAGAGGAAGCCAGAGATGCCAAAATGGGGCTTCTGGAGCGTCTGTGGGGGCGGAGAGGGGTGTCGGTGGTCTGAGGTGGGAGGGCTTGCTGGGTTCTGTACATCCAAATCTGGGTCAGTAGGTGAGCCTGCCAGTCTGGCTGGGATCCTCAGGAGTTGGGCTCACCTTCTTGATCCCCTGAGCTCCTCCCTAAAGTCAAGCCCACCTGTCTCAGGGCCCAGGGTCCAGGAAGATTCTCAGAGATCCACCCCAGAGGCCCTGCCAGCACTTCAGGGTCCCAGACACTGCTTACCACCTGCTCGAATGCAAGAGAGTGATCTGTTCTTCGGTTTCCCTGTGGGCACATCTTTGCAGAGCTATTTCCTATTATGTTGTGAACGCAGCGCCTTAGACCGCTCAGCCATCCTGACCTCTTCCTATTATGTTCTTTACCTGAATTCCAATGTTCACTTTCCTAACATGATAGGCAGGATCCCTGGAGGTTACAAGTTGGGCTGCTAACCACAAGGTCGCCTGTTCAAACTCACCAGCTGCTCCTTCCACCGCAGAAAGATGAGACTTTCCACTCTCCTGAACCACTTCCATCTTGGAAACCCTCAGGGGAGAGTTCTCTGTCCTGTGGGGTCGCTGTGACTTGGAATCGATTTGCTGGCCCTGAGTTTTTGAGTTTTGAACGTGACAGACTGTGCGGAGAGCAGGTTTGGGCCAGCAAAGCAGGGGAATGGAGGGGAAGGCATGCATGGCAGGGAGGCAGGAGAGAGGGTGACCACTGGCTCAGTGATCAGCCTTACAAGATCAGCCTGGCCCACGACCACCTGGCTTAACTTGACAGAAGATAGAAGGAGGAAGCACAGAAACGCTCCAGCCTTCAGGAAGTTCCCGATTCCTGCTGAGCAAATACACTTCCTTGTTTGTCTTTATTGGTTCTAGAAGAAATGGTAGGGCAGAGGGTCCAATGGGTCATGTGTTCCAGGCACCAAAGCATCTGCCTTCCAGCCAGTTCTAAGATGGCTGCCCCATGAGTCTTGGAGAACGGCAGCCCATAGATGTGTCACTGGCAGCTGTCTTGGATGTTAGCTGCCAGGTCTCTTTTTGGGCACGTCTGGATGGATTTGAATGACCAACCTTTTAGTTTGGAGCCCTTCGCATCGCCCCAGAGACTCCTTAACCACCTCCATTCACAGGATGCTGTCCATGGTACTACAACCACCTCCATTCACAGGCTGCTGTCCATGGTCCTTTAACCACCTCTATTCACAGGATGCTGTCCATGGTCCTTCAACCACCTCCACTCACAGGCTGCTGTCCATGGTCCAATTTGCACCCAGCTCAGACTCATTGGGGTGGATGGCCCTCCCATATACTTCGGTCCATCCCATGGCTGTGGCTGGTTTCTGAAGTGCCTGCCGCCCGACATGACCTCTCTCAGAGCTCTCAGATGCTCGTTCCATCCTAATCTTTCCTCAACCAAGTGTCAGCTTCCAAACCAGCCCCATCCCTTGAGATCCCCGCTAGCCTTTGCATCCCTGGTGAAGGTTTGTGCCCAGGACCAGCACTGGCAGGCGGCTCCCTGTGGGCCACATCTCCATGAAGCTTGAAGGAGATACCTCAATCTCCAACTGGAAATAGCATCTTCTCCAGAGGCTGGGGTCTGAGCGTGGCTTTCACTAGAGAACGCTCACGAACACCAGTGGCCTGAGGGCAAAGGAGCACCCTCAGTGTGGAGTACCTGTTCATTCTAACCGGCCTCCCCACCTTCCTTTCTGTGTTTTGCCGGTAGCGATGACACACTCCCTCATGCGGTCTGTTTTCTACAAGGGAGCTGAGTGCAGGGTCTGTGGAGGCTGAGGGAGGCTTCCTGGAGAGAGGGATAGATACATCAGCTGAAGCTTGGGCAGCATAATGCTTCTCTTTTTTGTGGGGGAAGGCATCACTGCCCTCTGGTGATCGTGGGAGCTACCCAGCCTTGCTCCTGAAGAGCTGGATTTGAACCGCCAAGCCCATGGCAGGGCTCAGCCCGAATAATGCTTCTAAAGGCAAGAAAAACTGGGATGCTCCCCTAAAGCTGGGTGATTCAAACTCGGCAGCCACTCCATGGGAGGAAGTGGAGACTGTTTGCTTCCTCGAAGATTCCTAGCCTCAGAAGCAAGCTAGGACAGTTTTACAGGGTCCTGTCACATCACAGTGAGTCTGGTTTGGGTGACTTTATAGACAGAGAAATGGAAGAGGACAGGCCGGGAACCAGCGAAGGGGGAGGCATTGTGTTTGGGAAACTGAGGGCATGATGCCTGAAGTGAGGGCATCTCTTCCCAAAGAGTCTGGGATGCTCTAGAAGGCAAGCTAGCATCGCTGTATCAGAGGAGAATCTTACACTGTAGACTCTGTGTCACAGACTCTCCTCGGAGCTAAGGGGATTAGGAGGCATGGGATGCAGTGGAGATGCCGTAGGGGTCAATGCATCTCAAGGCATGGGGCCTCAGGCGTGGCTGTCAGGTGGGGGAGATAAAAGTGCACCATATTTTTGAGTTGAGGAGAGAGAGACATCAAGAAGTTGCTGAAAATCCAACACAGCGTGTTGTCTTGCTCATCCCTTTACCTGTCTTGGCACACAGTATGGCGAGCCTATTAAACATGAGTTTGTATGAGAGTGATGGCTTCTGGGGCTGTGGGCTTGGGGGAAGCAGTGGGACTGGCAGTTTGACAGGGACACAGCCCCTCATGCAGATAACCTTCCTCAGAAACAGCTGCTTTGAGTCCCACAGGACATGCAAGGAGACATGCTATTCCCAGACCTTCCCCACAGGTTGGGGGCACCGGAGCCTGCACCCTCAGAGACGGAGCCAGCTCTCCAGGACCTGGGGCAGGAAAGCTTCTACACACTGGGAACCTGAGACACGAGGGATCTTGGGCAGGTAGCATCTCTGTCCCCTGAGGTTGACCGTGACAGTCTGGCTTTGGAGGGTGTAAGAAAGCCACACAGCGGTGCCTGGTAGGTGGTGGCCTCTTAATAGATGCTAAGTTACTGCTCCTGCTGCTTTTGGTTCTATTAAGCTACCACGTGAGGCCCAGGGGGTTCTGGCTCAAGGTGATGTCATCTCTGGAGAAAGGTTGGATGGTGCTTGGTTTCACCTGTGGACCCTGTGTGTTGGAGGCTGGACCGAGCCCTGAGTCCTGATCCAGGCTGTAGCACAAAGCTTCTCCTAACGTGCTGGGCAAGAGAAGGCCTGAGATGCCGAGGAACAAGAGTGAGGGTCCCTGGGCTCCTCCTTGAGGTCCACTCAGTGGGGCAGAACCCACTCCATCCCCAGCCTGAGAGAGAAAATGCTGGGCCGGGCTGCAGTCCACAGGAGGGAGTGGAGCCAGCAGTGGGTCTTTGCTGGCTATGCAGAGCTGTCCCACATCGTGTCTGATGGCTCCTCGGGGTGTGATGACTGGGGCGCTAAGTATGGCTGCCCTCCCAGAGACCCCTGTCAGGAGCCACTGAGCTGTAAACACACACTCTGATGTGCCCTGGTTCGGATGCCAGGGAAGGGGCCCTTGCCGGGAGACCGTCAGGGAGGGATGTGGGCTAGCGCATGCATGGACGGACACACACACACACACACACACACACACACACACACACTTCTCCCTGCATCCAGCTCACATCCTGGACCACTGTGGGACCACCCATGCTCTCCGGGAATCTGTCTGCACTGGGATTTCTTCCTCTGAGATTCTCCTTCCACGATACCCATGCCAGGCAGGGTGGCCCCTGCCCTACCAGCTCCCCCCACCCCCACCCCCGCCATAGGCAGTCTGATGTTGCTGATTGCCCTTTTGCCAATTTTGATACCTGGAAGGGGTCTTTGGTGCCTTCCCACTTCCAGAATCCCCTCCCCACCCCCACTTCAGACTGGAAGTACAACAAAGCGGGGAGGGGCTTTGTGCATTGACAAAAGGGTCCCACATCCACATCCGCTCATGGTCCGGTCTCAGGGAAGGGGACGGTGCCCACCCAGAGTGCAGCCTCTGAACCGAATCTCTCCTGCTCATGGTGGAGCGCTTTCTCAGGGCCGGGCAAAGCGTCCCCGATCACCGGGGAACAGAGAACGTCCCAAGAAGTGATCTTCACGAGGCCCTGCAGACCCAGTGACAGCGGACGCGTGGGTGTGGGGGCGGGACAAGGCACTGGGAGCCCTCTTGCAGCCCCAAGCAGCCGCCTGCTCCCACGGCAGCGGCTGCTGCCAAGCCAGGGGGGCCCGTGTGGTCAGCTCAAGGGGCCAGCAGGGCTGTGCAGCCCGGAGGCCCCAGCAGGGAGATCGGAGGGCATCATTCCAGCCACGGAGATCATCAGGGATCGCCATGGCAACGGGGGTGCAATTAAGGCCCGTTTCAGCTGGGAGCAGCTGCGTGCACTTTATCTGCCTTGAATAAGGAGAAGAGAGAAATCCTGGGGCTGGGGAGGGGAAGGGAGGGGAGGGGAGGGAGGGGAGGCAGGAGGGAAGTCGCAGGCCTGCTCTAGCCTCTTCCTGTTCTGAGAGAAAGAGCTAAGGGGGAGGGGAGGGTAGCCAGGGGAAGGAGAGATCCAAACAGAGAGGGAAACTGAGACAGATGCGGAGACCAGGGCTGGAGAGAGAAACAGACACAGGGCAGAGAGAGAAAGAGACGCTGATGAGGCGAGACAGAGGCATTCTCAAAGAGGGGGGCAGTCCCAACCCTCCCCACCACAATCCAGTGGACCCTGACTCATAGAGAGCCTGTAAGGAGGTAGAGGAGGACTGATGGGGAGGGGCTGGGGTTCAGCCACCCGTGGGGCAGCTAGTGAATCCCCGTCATGTCCTGCACTCTGAAAATGAGGAACACACTCAAATCCAACTGCAGAGGTTCAAAGTACATCGCCATACCTCACCTCTCCCTCCTCTGAGCACCCACCCACATGCACATACCCTTGCACACTCACACACTCACACATACGCTCAGCCACTCCAGCCTCCTCTCTCTCCCTCTTTCTTCCCGGAATGCTTGTCCGGCAAAGGCTTCTTCCTCCAGGAAGCCCTCCTGGGCGTCTCCCCCTGACCAGGCTGCTTTGAGGGCCTCCCCCACCCCGAATCCTGCTGCCCGTCTCTCCACCTCTGCCCTGGACTTGGAGTGAGCTGATTTCTCTTCTCAGGGACTCCCTATCTCTGGTCCCCAAGCCAAGGGAGACAGGATGTGGGTGCAGGACAACACATGGAGACAGGAGCTGGTACGAGAGAAAAAAAAACAAAAAAATCTTAAAGCCTCCTCTAAAACTAATTAAGGACACACCTCGACTTTACCCATTTAAGAACTTTGTCCGCTCCTTTCCTGGTGGGGCCACAAGCTTGATCAACAGTATCTTTGGGCCTGGGCCAGCTGGCTGTCTCCGCTCTCCAGCCAGCGAGAGGAAGGAGCCCGCCATGTCTGCTTGAGCCACGTCCACGCCCCTCCCTCCAGTGGCCGTCATCAAGCAAGTCCTTCCACCACCCGCCCAGCACCTGCCTGCCCCGGGGCCTTTGGCCCTCTGTCCTCTCTGCCTGGGAGTCCTCTCAGCTGCTCACTTGGCCCCCTCGCTCCTTTCCTTCAGGCCCCTGCTCAACTATCCCTGGCTGGCGGAGACCTCCCCTGGCCATTCTAAACAGAGCAGCAGGCCCCGGCCCCCCGGGTCAGCCTCTTCTCTGTGCTTTGCTGTCCGCATCACCAGTTGGCCTTGCATCACCATGCCTTTGGATGGAGGTGAGGGTTGCCCTCCACGGGCATGCTCAGGGCCCGGCGGCCAGCCCCAGCCTTGCAGCAGAGAGGAGACAGGACTCGGCACACCGCACAGTCTGGGCCTGCCTGTCTTCACACCCCTTGGCTCTCCCGGGCCCAGGCCAACCCACCCTCACTCACACCACCGCAGCCCACACATCTTTGTATCTTGAGATCTCCTCCTCCCTCCTGTCTCCCCCACCTGCCCTTTGGCCGCCACCCCTGAAGCCATCCTTCCCTTGGACGCTGGTCTGCTGAGCAGGGTGGAGGAGCGGGAGCTGGCGGTTTGGTTCTGGCACAGGCCAGCAGGGCGGGACCCTGAGCAAGACCCCTGCCCCTGTGCCCCCCTACTGAGGCACAGGGGCTGCTCTGTGACGGCGGCCTCCTGTTGGGACAGAGTCATCACTGGGGTGTGCCAGAACCTTTAAGGGGTCAGGCCTGAGAAGTGTGACTGCCATGAGCTGTGCCTCGGGTAGGGGCCCTGGCATCTCCTGAAGAGCCAGGTTCAAGTGCCAGGCTGAGTTCTCCTCCCTGAGGAGCCAGGCGGGGCTCGGCGCTCTCTGAGAAAGACGAGGAAAGTCTGAGAAAGGGCACTCGGAGGCTGCCAGGGCCAGGCGGGTGGTAGGGTGGCCGCATCTATTCCTGGCAGTGCCCTTGAAGGCGGGCAGAGTGGCTGGGAGGCAGAGCAGGCTCGTGGCAGTTCCCGCCAGCCTCCCAGATGCTAGAGCCCCGGGCGTTGGGGGTGGGGGCTGGGCAGGAGTCTGTGCAAGAGAGAAGGGGATGCGGGGGACAGCGGTCACCGCCACCCTGCCAGTAAATGCCCCATAAGTGGACAGCCCCCTGTCCTAGGTACTGAGGACCAGACTCAGCTGCTAAGGAGTCCTCAGGGGCAGGGCTGTGAGGGACACACAGCCTCCCAGCGGATTCCGTGGCTGGGGCCGTGGGCGTGGGTTGAGGCTGTGGACAGGGCAGTGGTGGAAGAGGGGGACAGAGCTACAGGGCACAGCAGTGATGACATGTTGAGAGTGGAGAGTCTTTCCTGGGTCCTCAGCCAACTCCCAGGAGCCGGTGACCTCCCACAGGGCAAACACACAGTCCTGATGGCCTGGACACACACTCCTATGCCACCCGCTGGCCCCAAGGTCTCTGATGATGGGGGGCTCACTCTCTCTGATGTCAGGCAGGAAGCAGACGTGTGGGGACACCGACACCAGCAAAACCCGTTGTCATCAAGTCAATCCTGAGACATGATGACCCGGCATAGAATTCCAAAAGCCGTGACTTTTCAGGGGAGCAGATGGCCACGCCTGCTGCGCCTTCGACCATCGGCCAGTGGTGACGGTACCAGAGTGTGACCAGGGCCACTTAACAGCACCACCACACCCCAGACTCACTGCCAGCAAGTCCCCGCTGACTCCTGGGGACCCCTCAGGGCAGGGCGGAACTGTCTTTGTGGGTTTCCAAGATCGTAACTCTTTCCACCAGAGTGGAAAGCCTCCTCTTTTCAGTCACAGAGTTGCCAGCGGTTTCAAACTGCTGAGCCGTGAGGGTGTGGTTCATCATGGGGCGAGGCCTCTCCATCCCGTGTGCACCCCAGTTCAGTGGTCTGGCACCCTGGTTCTGGAGCCCCAGAGGCCCTGTCTGAGGGCTACACAGACCACCACACCCCCCACACCTACCCCCTGGGTTCTTCCATTAAACCAGTCACTGTCAAGGCACCGCCAGCTCACAATCACCCCAGGGTCCGAGGAGAACTGTTTGCAGTGGGGTTTTCTGTCGCTGAGGTTTAGAAAGGCAATCCTGCATGCCAGGCTTCCACTCAGACTCCAACGATCACCTTTCCCGGTAACCACCCATCCAGTGAACGGTCGGCACCACCCCAGAACTGATTCCTTGACGCTCTTGGACTTTCGAGGGTGGGGAGCCGCCTCTCATGAGGCTGGATTCTTTGTGTCAGCCCCGCTCACAGGCCTCCAGGACGGTTTTACTGTAGCTTCTCCTGTCTGCACTGAGCACACACGCGGATGCTCAGAGAAGGGCTTTCTGTAACAACCAGGGAGTCATAGCGCCTGTGTCCCATTTGCTGGACGCTCCTTGCGGGGAAAGGAAAGCAGATGTGTGGGGTGCTGGTCACAGGGCCGAGGACCTAGGAAATGCTCCGTCATGTTGGCTCAGCGAGCTTGTCCCCAGGTGACACGCAGCCTTCCCAGGCTAGCAGAGAGTGTCAGTGAGCTGGTGCAGCCGGTGCCACCCAGCAGATCCGGCCAGGGTCCGCCCCGGGGACAACAGAACAAAGCAGACCTTCCTGGCCGTTAGTCCTCTTGTCTCAGCCACTGTCTCTTTTGAGAACCTTCCAGTTTAAAGGGCTTGTCGTCCGGCACTGGCTCAGACAATGTTTTGTCGCAATCTGGAAGCTTGTCATGGAGTACTCTTCAGGCCTGGTCTGTCTTGGTCTGGCATCTGAAACCCACCCACTACAGGTGACTGCTGGGATTTGACGCGCTAGAGACAGCGCTTCCAGCCACATCACCACACCCAAGCCATCCTCAGGTGACATCCTTCTCTCACACAGGCACCCTGGACGAGGGCACCCACCACCTGCATCTGGAGGCAGTGAGACGTCTCCTGTTCCCAGTGGTCACTGCCAGCAGCACCCCATGGGCTCCTCACCCACGGCCCCCAGGTGGTGGTCCTGGACAGCTGGCCGCAGCCACGTGGTTGCAGCCCTTCCAGGGTAAAGGGTGGCAGGGAGGGATAGACAGGAAGTGGCGAGCTCACCAGCCTGGTCATTGGCCTATGAAGGACTTGTTCTTGTAATGGATTCGGTTCGTGCATGAGCCCCTCGTCTGATGGATCCTGCAGGTTCACAGAGGAGGGACAGCTGTCAGTGTGTATTGTTCCCAGCTCTGTCATCATCACATGCGCACGTGTGTACACACACACACACACACACACTCTAGTTGAGTCCGCCCAGACAGAGTCTCACCAGACAGGTTGGCCTCTTCCTGCTAAAGCAGAGAGAGCTTCTGTGGTCAGTCTTCTCCGGAGCATTGGCGACAAGCTGAGGTAGGAAAGTGCTAAGGAGACCTGGCCAAGCCCTAGCTCTCCCCATGCCGAACCTGAGCCTTGGAAGGGTGCTTTGCAGGATCAGCGCTGGTGCACACACAGTGCCTGGGATATGGTAGCTACTCGGGGGACAGACCATAAAAGTGGGAGGTGGAGGTGATAGTAACACTGGAGGTGGTGGTGGTGGTAGAAGTGGTGGTGGCAGTGGTGGAGGTGGTGGTGGTCGTGGTGATGGTGACAGTGGTGGAGGTGGTGGTGCAGTAGTGGAGGTGGTGGTGGAGGTGGAAGTGGTAGAGGTGTAGAGGTGGAGGTGGTAGTGGCGGCATTGGTGCCTCGGTGGTGGTGGAGGTGGGTGGAGGTGGTAGAGATGGAGGTGGAAGTGGTGGTGGTGGCAGTGGTGCAGGTGGTGGTAATGATGGTGACAGTGGAGGTGGAAAGACAGAGATTCAGACACAGATTGACACACAATTTAGAGCTCCTAGGCACCCCTGTTGCCTCTGTCTGCCCATCCTTCTGCTCCTTCTCCCCAGGAGCCATTCCCTTCCAGCTTTTGGAGGGGAAGCTCTGTGGGAGACAAAGTGAATCAGACGCACCCCCGCCCCATGCTTCTCCCCATTCTCCTCTCCAAGTTCCATTCTGTGGCGTCTGCTGCCCTTCTCCATGGCCCTGCCTCTCTGCCCTCTCTCCCTTCCCAGGGCAGCACCGTCTGCCTGCCTGCCTGCCGGTGTGCGTGCCTCCCTCTGCCAGCTCCCCACCCCAACCCCCACCAGTCTTCTCCTTTGCTTAATCACCTTAATCATCGTGTCCTTGTTCCTCAGCCTGAGCTGTCTGGCGGCAGCACACCTCATGAGGCCACGAGACTGAGTTACACACACCTATTTAGATAGGAGTGCCATGGCTGCCAGACCCCAACTCACCTGGAGTCGGCCTCCCAAAACACCCATGACCCCTTTCTACCCTGAGGGGAGAAAGCAAGCTTTCCCACCAAGCTCACTGAGCCAGGCAGGGCAGCACACGGGCTCACACTGGCCCCCAGTCCCTCTCGGCCTCAGTCTTGGGGGGCTGGGGGTGGGGAGGGATCATGTGTTCCCCTCATCCCTCCCTCAACCTGCCTCAGTCTGTCCCTGCAGGCCCGTCATATCAGAGTCAACTGGAGGGGCCAGTGAAAAGATAGGTTCCCGGCTCCCTCTTCAGGCTTCTTGCATTTTTAACAAGTGCACCAAAATTAGAATTGTGCCTCCCCACTCCCCACCCCCTGCAGGACATGCCTGGCCCAGGTCCCTCTCTGCACCTGAAGCCAAGCTGTCTGTGCTGCGGCCCACTGCAGCTATCAAACCCAGGGAGCCCAGTCCCACACAGGACGTGCCAACAGCACCCTCTCCTGGAAGCTCCCCTACGCTTCAGCCACACTGGTGTCTCTGAGAGCCTCGCCCAGGGAAGGAAGGGAGGGGTGGCAGTGACGGGGCCACTTGGAAGACCACGTCCAGAGCCAGTGTGGCCAGGAGCTCAGTGCTGGCTGTGGAGGGTATGGATAGAGAAGCGACCCTCGTCCCCAGCAACTCGGGGGTGTGGGAGCTGCTCCCCTCAGCCTGCCGCCTGTGCTTTTCTCACCACCTCGTCAGCCTGTCTCAGAGTGCACGCATGTGTATCTGGGTGGGGGTGGGGTGGGTGCACACGTGTGTTTGTGAGAGAGTGTATGTGTGTGAAGTGTGTCCGTGTTTGAGAGAATGCATAAGAGTGTGTGTGTGTGAGAGAGAGAGAGAGAGAGAGAGAGCACGTTCCTCCTGGAGAAGGACTGCTTTGTTTATTAAAGCTGTAACCTTGGCTTTTGGGTAGAGCAGGGCAGTGGGAATCTTTGGAGCCTGGAGCAAAGAATTTAATATTCATAAGTGACCTCGCCATGAACAGACTCCAGCACCCCGGAGGACTCGCAGGCCATGTGCTCCGTCTGCCTTCCCATCCCCCACCCCCCACCATGGCCTCTCTCTAGAGTCCGTCCAACCTTCCAGCCGAGCTCCTGACTGGGCCCCGCCCCCCACCATACAGCGGCAGAGCTGTGGGGTCAAGATGGGCCGGCTCAGGGTATCTACCAGCCCCCCTCCCCCCCATACCCACAGGATGGGAACTTGGAGGCTGACCCTATAACGGGCTCTGGACACACTGCGTGTGTTAGCTCGCTTCATCGGCAGTGTGACCCGTTTGAAGTTGAGTCCCTGGGCACAGGGCGAGTGCAGGGCTGAATGGAGATTTCAGTGCAAATCCTGGTGGGCATCCTGCGCCTACTGGTGCTGTGTTGTTGGGCTGGGGCTTTTCATCCGTGAGCGGCCAAGGGCCTAACTGGGTACCACCAGGGCACAGAATCCGTCCTCAAGAGCCTGCTATTCCTAGCATCTCGGTTAGGGCGAGGCTCGCACACTGTGCCTGGTGAGGACTGTGGACGGGCATACGACTAGGCCATGTGCCAGACTGGGGGCCAGTGACCACCTGAATGGATGGAGGTTGAAATGAACGGGACCCCCAAAGAGACTGAGCTCCTGAGTGCAGAATGAGCCTGGGAATTCCAAGTCAGCAGACACCACCACCCGCCCCCCCCCACCCAACCAGTGTGGAAAGAGGGAGGGAGTCAGGCCGTGGGCGTCTGCACTCCGCTCTCCCATTCCCATCGAGGGGGCGTGAGACCTCCCTCCAGGCTTGCAGGAGTTAATGCCTCCTGCTGCTGCTGTGAAGGCTGGGGCCCCACCAGCCCTCCACCTAGAGGCCTCCCCTAAACCCTCCACCCACCAGATTATGGAAGACAGTCAGCCGGTGCCTCTTGCAGTGGTTCTCAACCTTCCTCATGCCCCAATCCCTTCATACAGTTCCTCATAGTGTGGTGACCTACCTGTCCCCACCCCAACCATAAAGTTGTTTGCCTTGCTACTTCATCACTGTCATTTTGCTACTGTTATGACTTGGGCAACCCCTGTGAAAGGGTCATTCAACCCCCAAAGGGGTTGAGAACTGCTTTTCTAGAGAAAGGCATTGTGCCAAGACTGGAGTGGGGGAGGGGGTGCTGCAGAACCAGTGGTTGAGGGCCCCCCGCTCACTTATTTGGCCTGCCTCTTGGACCTGAGGGCCCCAGACATCTTCTGTAAGTAGGAGAGAGAAAAGTTCTGGGTGGAAGGAGGGGCAGGGACAGAGACCGCCGGGGGGCCTGACCTACTCCGAGGCCCCACAGTTGAGCTCCATCTGTAGAGGGGGACCCTTGTGGGAAGTTCATGCCCCCACTGGACTGAGGGGGTGCCAGGCTGCAGGGGGGGGGTTCTTGAGTGCTCCTCCTGCCTGCCAGGAGCTTGCTCCTGGGAAGATGAGAACTGCCCTACCCCCAAACAGAGCCCCACCCCAAACTGCATATGTCTGCAGCTGCCTCAGAGAACACCACAGTGTGCTGAAGCAGTGGGCTGGCTGAGTGGAGTGGGGGGTGGGGTGGGGGGAGCTATTAACGGTTGCCAGGCAGAAAAGGGGGACAATGTTGGAGAGTGGAGAGGGGGAGACTGGGGACTCCTGTCCAAGTCCTAGGGAGGGAGCACTCAGAGTGCACGGCCCCCAGGAAGGCATCAGACTTCTGGTGGGCTCACCGCTCCGACCCCCCACCCCACCCCCAACCCCGCCACACACACACATCTGTGCTGCCAGTTGGCCCACCACTCTTGAACAAAGGTCTGAATGTCCGCCGGAGAAGCACACCATGACCCATGCCCTCAGGTTTGGACACACATCCTGGTGGCTGAAAGGAATCTGTTTCCAGTCCCCCGGCATCCCCATCCCCACCCCCAGTCACTCAGGCCCATGGTACTGCCGGGGTCAGGCCCCTGTCATTGTCAGCATCAGTAGTGCAGGGCATGTGGGAGACCCTCAGTCCAGCGACCTCCCAACCTCCCTTCTGAGGTTGTGACCCTGGGATCCTTCTGAAGGGTCTTTGGACCAGCACCCAGCACTCGGTTTACAAGCGGGGGTCTGTTTCTACTGGGGAGAGAAGGCAGCTTTTGTGTTTTTCTGAGCTCCAGGATGTTCTTGTGTGTTTGAAGTGTTCTCAGATGCTTGGCTAGCAGTACCCGCCTGCCATGGGAGACCTGGGTGCATGTTGAGTATCCAGTCACTTGCTTTCTTCCTGGGCAGACCCAGGAGGCCAGCAAGGGCGAATGCGAGGGTAGGGGCACCAGGCCCCCTGGAGACGGCGCTGGTCTGTGAGAACACCTGCCTTCAGCTGAGCCCCTGCTGCTCAGTCTTGCCATTCCCTGTTCCTCTTCCATGTAAGCCCCCCACCCCACAACAGGGCAGGGCCCACAGGGAGCCCAGAGAGAACCCCCAATCCTAAAATTCTGGCACCTTAGGATCAGGGGACCTTGTGGTTCAGAATCAGAGAGACAGGAGCACTCAGGAGGGAGACGGAGAGTCTCCTGGAGGAGGGGGCTGCAATAGGCTTTAAAGAGTAGAGGACTCCCAGCCCCATGTCCAGGACTGTAAGGTGACCTGTGGATTCAGCTAGGAGAGGTTGATTCTTGTGTGACAGAGGGTGGCCCTAAGGTGAGGGGACTAAGGGGTCCCTTGGCTACCCCATTATCCATCCCCAGGCTGCAGAGGCCTTCCTTGGCCACACCACCATGCTGCCTTCTGCCCTCTCCTTCCTAATTGCCCCATTACTGTAAATAATATCTTCCCATCGGAACAATTAGCCAGAGTTTTTTGTTTTCTTTTGTTTTCTTTTTGCTGGTTCCGAAGCCTCAGCCTCAGAAAGCACAAACACATCTGTATTAGTCTGCGGTTTCCCTGCACCCAGGCCAGCCCCGAATACACACTCAGAGCCGCACAGGCCTGCTCCCCAGGTTCCTCTGACTAGATCTGGGAGTCAGAAAGAAGCAAGCTCTTCCATGGAGCCCCTGAAATCACCAGAAAAGGGTGTGGGGGGCTTCAGCCAGCTTCTGCCCCACCCCCTGGGGGTGGGAGGAGACACCTGGAAAGGAGCCCATGCCAGCCCTTCGGGGGAAGATGTGCCCAGACACGGGCCCTCGAGAGAGAGGAGACGGTCTGCAAATAAGCTCAGGTCAGGAAGGGCTTGGCTCTATCAGTGGCAGACCCGGTCCTGGTGGCAGGATTGTTGACGATAACAATGACGCATCTGTCATCGAGGACTTGTATGCTTCACCCTGCTTTAAAAATCATTTTCAGGTCCATCCGACCCTTTAAACAAGGGCAAGAGGGACCTGGGGAGAATTCTTATCTCCACTTGCAACAGAGAAACGAGGGTGTAGACCAGACGGTGCGTGACTGGCCCCAGGACCTGGAAGGGGACATGAGCCACGAAGGCTTGTGGGCAGCTCAGTGTCCCGGCAGTTAGATGGTGGGGTACTCAGATGGGTCAGAGGCAGATGAGTAAGCATGGTTCTGCACCAGCAAGGTCAACAGTTCGAAACCCCCAGCTGCTCCGCATAGGACTTTCTATACACTTTCAAAGTCCCACATTGCTTAGTAGGGCCGCTATGAGTCGGAAATGAGCCGACAGCAAAACGCCGGGCTTTGTTTAGCTTGGGTGGACTAGTTAGGTGGCTGGGTGAGTGAGGCAGTGGGTGAGGACTGAGGTTTGCACGAAAGACCGAATCACCTAAGCAATGCTACCTCTCTACCTTCTTGGCCACTCCCAGCAGCAATCACCTGCCCCAGAGGACACCGTCCTTGTCTCTGAAATGGCCAACGCCACCCACTCCCTATTCCCCACGGTTTCCCCTCTGCCCTGGCAGGGGACCAGCGCCTCCTCTGTCTTGCCCATCACTCCGGGGATGATATTCTTGGAGCTGAAACTCAGGATATCCAGTCTGAGGAGGAGGAAGGACTCCCCGGAGGGCAGGTAAAGGGAGAGCGGGGTTGCCCTGGAGTGAAACAGTGCAAGAGGAGCTGTGGTTGTGGACCCAGGACAAACTGGGCACCTGCCACAGGGAGAGGCCAGGCCTGGTGGGGCTGAGAGGGAGGCGAGGACATGCCTGCCCTTCGCAGGGAGAGTGCTCAGCTGTCCTCAGAGCTCCAGGGGGAGATGGTAGCCCGGCACCCCCCTCCTCCCTACCTGGTTATTAGTTACAGCACGTTCCCCCTCACCGAGGCCCCCCAGTCAAGGCTGCCTGGAAAACTCCACCGGGAGCGTGTACAGGACACCTTGGGTCTAATGTAACATTTAATGGCCAAATCTCCTCAGGCCCCTGCATTAATACAAAACTATCTGACTGCCACTAACATAGTCGCGCTGCTGTTAATGGCTCCAGAGCCCAGCCTGGGAAAGAGGGAGGTGGAGAACGAGGCAGCACTAATGGACACCTTGCTGTGGCCTTGAGTGGCCACAGACAGGCTGCTCCCCGGAGCAGGTCCTCTCCACTCCCAGGCCAGGGTCCCAGGCCTGCCCTCGACATCCTGGAAGCCCAGTGCCAACAGACTCCCTTTGACAGCATGTCCCTCTGCTGCAAGCTTTGTATAAGGGGACGGTGCGTGGGGACCCCTGCGTTGGTTCCAACAGTGCCTGCTCAAGGCACATCTCCTTTCCAAAGCGCTCAAAACCCTTCCCAGCCTTCCACAGTGCTCTCGCACACTCGTCAGTGTGAACTACAGCATAGACAAAATGTTTCTGGGCCCTGGGAAAGTGGAACAGTTACTCTACTGGGATGTTCTGAGTCCGAAAAGGCAACATCCCCCAGGTCTGGCTGGACCCCGAGCTGTGCACACAGTCAGCACTTAATAAGCGGTGGTGAGGAAGGGAGACGTGGATAGGTTTCCCAAGTCTTGTGAACTAGACTCGTATGATGCCACGTCTTGGCTAGGAGGGTCTGGCTCTTCTCCAGTCTGGGCCGGTGGGGACAGGACCCCCAAGACCAGCATGATGGTCTCCACTTGTATCCCACCTCTGAGCTTCTGGGGTGGAGGCTGGGGATGGGGTTGATGGGAGCGGACTGAGATGGAGACGGGCTGAGACAAGGAGTAGGGAACTCTCCAGAAAGCTCAACCCGCCCCAGCCCCCGAGACCCTGGCCGCTATGTTCCTTGGGAGAACATAGCACACCACACCAGAAAATGTGGACCCCGCCCAGTGGTCGAGGGATAGGGCATTGGCACCAGCCTGGTGGGCTGGACCTCGATCGGAAACTCCGAGCGTCACTGTGAGTCACTTGGTCAGACCAAGGCCTCCTCGCTTGGCCCTACTGTTCTGTCGAGGCTGACTCACAGTGACGCTCGCAGAGTTTCCAAGACTGTTCCTGCAGACAGCAACGGGAAGCCCAGGCTTTCTTCCAAGGAACGTCTGCGGGTGGTTTCAAACTGCCGACCACTCCGATCGAGGGCCAACACCTAACCACTGTACTGCCCTACTCCCATGGAGACCAGCAGGTCGGAGGGACTGTCCCCTGGTCAGCCAGGGGCTCCCTGATCCTGTTAGCATCCCCAGAGCCAAACGGAATCACCCTCACTTCTAGCCATCTGCAGTATACTCCTCCTCCTCCTCTTCCTCCTCCTCCTCTGAGCCCCGGTTTTCTCATCTGCGAAGTGAGGGGCGGGCCTGGAGAGTCCCCGAGGCCCTTGGCAGCTCACGGATCCCACCAAAGTGGCTGCTGGGCCCTCGAGTGGAGGCAATTTCCCAGATCACTGAGCCCCACCTGGCCACATTGTGCCGGGGCCTCCCCTGGGCATTCTCCGTCTGGAGAGTGTGCCATCCATCTTTCTGAATACCTGGTTAAAACACTCACCTAATCCTAACCTAATCCGTTCAATTTGGGGAGCGAATTGAAGGGAAAAAAAAAAAAAACAACACGCCAGCAGCCTGAAGCCTGAATGCTAACAGATGGGTAAAAAGTACGTATAAATTACACCCGCTGCTGTCAATTCAGCCTCTCCAGATAAAGCGATATGAAAGGTGTTTCATTTATAGGGGAAATTAATTGCCAGCTGTATGGTGGGGTGGGGTGAAGATACCACAGCCACACGAGGTGGCCCATGTGGGGTTTGCTGGTGGGGTTGGGCACCTTCCCTGCCAATGCTTCCTGCTTAGCTCCAGGTCTGAGTGGGGTGGGCACCTGGGAAACAGGACCCCCAGCTCAGTGTTTATTAAGTTAGGGTGCAGCCAGGGACCCTCAGACACCATGAGGGGACACATGGCATTTTGGGAGGCTGGTTGTTGGCCCTGATCCTCTAGCCTGGGAATCCTGTGGGATGGTGGGGGTGCTGCTTAGGATGCCGCTGGTGTGTCTGCAGTTGGGTCCTTATGCTCTGCCACCACCTGGGCACCAGTCCACAGGAAGTCATCTCTCTGAGCCCCCTCCTTCCCTGCCCAACACCCCCAATGCCCCTCCGTCCGTACGTCGGTGCCGTCCACAGCCCCTCTGCAGCCAGCCCACTCTGCACAGGACCTCAGTCTCCACATCTGTCCAGTGGGCCCCTGGGCTCCTAGGTCCGCAGACCCCTTGCCACACCTGAGTCGTGCTTTTGACACTAAAACCCCTAGGGTGTGTCCCTGCCTGGGAGGACCACGTGACTGAGGAGTCTGTCTGAAAATGAAAGAAGTCAGTGGGAGGAGGAGGAAGAGGAAAAGGAGGAGGAGTGGTGCATCATGGGAGGTACCTAGGACTTTCCTTGGTGCACTTGGGTGCAGGAAGGGTGGAGAAGAGGTGGAGAAGGGGTGGGGGTCATTGGCACCCCCCACAGCTATGAGGTCCTTCTGCCCAACTGACAACCGAAGGACCTTCCTCTCCCTTCCACTAACCCACCCAAAGTACTCTTTGGAGCATGTGCAATGTCATAACCCCCAGAACCATTCTTGAGCAAGGCAGACTGATGGCTGAGAGGAGGTGCTCACCTCATCTATGATCATCTCCATCCCTGGGGTCCTGCCAGCAGGGTGCCCCCACCCCCGGAAGTGCCCCTGACCATCTCCCCTCCCTGCTGCCTCCCTGTCCCCGCTGCTCTCTGCCTCCTGCCCCTCCCCAGCCTGTCTTCTTTTCTCTTTCTTTCTTGTGTGTAAGGAGGGGTGTAGATGGGGCCTCCAGAAGCCAACTCAAAGCCTGCGTTCGGAAAACCAGCACAGAGATGCCCCCATCCAGCGGCTCCAGCACCCATGTCCTCCAGCCTGGCCCCATCAGCTACTCCCCAGGCCAGGTGGTCTTCCCAGCCTGACTGGAGAGGAGGCCAGTGGGAGAGTTCCCATCCGGTGCCCCCGCCCCCTGGCATTTATCAGAACTATTAAGACAATGAGCTAATATTCCATTCAGATTTAAATAATAAATTAATCTGCATTATACTGAGGAGGCCTGGGAGAGACTTAATTATCTAGTGTGCTTTCGGGTGGAAATGAAGGTTGGGATTCGTGCTGGGAATAGAAGAAGCTGCCTCGGTCACCCGGTTCCATCACTAGATGCCGGAGCAGAGGCAGCAGGAAAGTGCCCACAAACCTGGGGACAGCCGCCCCCGACCCCACCGTTTATGGGGCCTGGAGTGGGTGTGCTTGTGCTTCCTGGAACCCGGGGCGGGGCAGGGTAGGGGCTACATTTTGCATTTGGCAGACAGGAACCCAGGCACGTGAGAAAGCTGAGATCCTTCACCGCCTCCACAGCCTCCTCAGCTGCTTGCTGTCCTCCAGCCTCCCCCCCCCCTCTTCCAATGAGGATTCTGGAATGTTCCCAGAGGGGCTGAGATCTGACAATCTGTGTGTTCTTCTGCTGAGCCTGGAAAGGGGGGCAGGGGGGCATCTGTAAAATGAAGGTGGTAGTTCAGGGGTACTGAAGAGTTAGAGTGGACAGAGATCTGCTTTTCTCTCGGTACCCCCACTGCGGGCAGGCAGGAAGCCTGAGCAGTGAGCAACCCGAGACAGTCCTTGGCCATGGTACAAAGAACTCGGGGGCGAATGAGTGGCGGTTGGGCGGGCTGGGGGCTGTGAAACTGGCTTTCTGCGTGCGCCCGTCGTCGGGCATTTTCCTCCCTGCTGCTCCCAGGGAGAGGAACTTTCACACCCCGAGCCAGCCTGCCCAGGAGAGGGCTATTTTCAGACCAGCAGCCACAGCAACAAAGATGTGAAGTCACTCCTGCTGCTTCCGCCTCCGCCACTCTCGTCCAGCCCAGCCCAGCCCACGCAAGAGGCCTGTGGGCCTGCTGTGAGAGTCCTGCAGCGCCCACCTGGTCCCACCGCGCCGCCGGCCTGGCTCCATCCCACAGCCGCATGGTTTGTGGCCTTGCCTTTCTGCAGGCCCTGCCTGGGGGATCCGGGGTCCTCCTGGCCTGCTCCTCTGGCAGAGTCCCCATCCAGGGCTAGTGCTGGGGCCAGGAGTGTTGATCTTGGCCCATGCAGAAGGATGCAAGCCCTCTGCTCCTAGCCAGGCTGAGCCTGGACTTGGTAGGTGTGCGATGAGGTGGGAGACTGAGTGGAGGCACCTGAACGGGTGAATGGATCATCAGGAGAACCTGGGCACGTGGGCGTTGCTGAGATCCTGAGCCGTCGTGTGTTAAGTTCAAACCTGTCAATCGTCTCCCTTTGGCTCAGCAGAGAAATCTCAGGATAAGAGACCTCCCCAAGATGAGAGAGAGACACACACTCGGTGGCCATGCCACGCTGGGGCTGGAGGTGGAGGGGTGGGGGGGTCGGCGTGCAAGACAAGCCATGTGGGGCTCAAAAAGGGCTCCCAGAAACTCTGCCCCCTACCTTCCTCCCAGGGTGCCTTCCCTGGAGCACCTAAGGGTGTTGATGGTCTAGACCACAGTGAGCCCAAGGCCCCACGTGCACATAAACCTACTCACACAAACAGCCCTCGTCCACCCGTGAAACATGCAACCCCGTGACTTCCAGAGGTTCACATCCTTCTCTTGGTTGTGGGAGGGAAGCCCAGCAGGGGAAACTCCCCTTAGTCTCAGCTAAGCCGTGTGCTAAGATGTGGGGTTGGGGGAGAGCAAGCGCCCCTCTCAGCCCTAGAAGCAAAGCCAACGGGAGACCTGGGGAGAAGGGAAGACTTGTGGAGAGGACCCTTCCACTCCCAGACCCCCCAGGGCTTTGGAGGGATTCAGCAGAAATTTGAAGCTTTTCCTCAGCCGCTGCGGCTTCATCTGTGGAGTTGAGGGGAAATGAGGGCCGAGCACAGCGTCTGTGCTTCAAGCTCACCTAGGGCTCTGACGAGGAGCCGAGTGGAAGTGTCTGGAAGGTAGACTGAGAGGTAGTGTCCCACACCAGGCATTAGAGGAGACACTTGGGCAAGTGGAGAATCTTGTCTACCTCCTCCTCTCCTCTCCCCCACTCTTCCCTTCCAGTCCTCCTCTCCCTTCCCCTTCAAAAGGCCATGGGGACAGACTGGCCCTGGTCGGTGTTGGCAGCTATGGCCTCTTGGCATCAGCAGTCCAGCATCTGTAAGTCCTGCCATCATGCAGTTCTCAGAGGTCCAGGCCGCTGGTTCTGCAGCTCACTAAGGGCACCAGTGAGCAGGTGGGTATGTTAAAGTCTCGGCACCCAGCCTGACTTCAGTCCTATGGGCTGGAAGGGTGCCGGGCAGAGCCCCAGGTTCTATCCACTTCTGGCCATGGAGATAGGAGTCATAGCACACACGTGTACATACACCTGCATGCACACACATGTGTATGTTCACACGCGCGTGTGTACATACCAGACTAGTATCAGTCCCCTGCCCCCAGATATGTAGCTGGATTCATTCCATGCTTCAGGACAATGGATGGATTCTGTCCTTGGAAGTCCAACTTCAGTTATAACAACTGCAGTTAATAGACTGCAGATGCCAGAAACCAGATTTCCATAAGCCCTGCAGCCTCCCTTGGGGCTTCCTCCACAGAGTAACCCAAGGCCTTGTTGTCTGTACCCCTCATCAGGCAGCTAATCGCGTATGGCCTCCAACAGCACCTCTCCTTTTATTCTGAACTTTTAGTTAACTCTGGCATTATTCATTTACTTTCTATGCCTTGGGTTTCAGATTTTACGTGCAGCTCCACTTTTCCCGGACAGAACTCTATGCTCATTGAAGTCGGACACGTGTGTGTGTGTGTGTGTGCTTGTATGTGTACTTGGATTAAGACAGGAGATGGGCATTAGAAAGGAACTTGGCAGTCAGTACTTCCAAGCTGGCTTCTCACAGAAGCAAATCAAAAAAACGCAGAACACAAAGAGCACATCATAAGACAACCATGAGGGACCTGGGGGTCAACTCCAGAAGGCTTCCTCACAGAGAGGGAACATTGAGCAGGGTATAAAACCATGTGGTGGGCCACTGACCACTCGGGGGCATCCTAGGATATGCCCAGGTGCCTGGCTTTCATATTACCCACAACCCGGTCACACCCAAGGTTCCTCGTATCCTCTGAAAGGAAATGGACACATGGTGAGGATGTTGACTCAGACGTTTTCACCGCATGCTGTGAGAGAATAGGCTTTATTCTTTCCCTCCTCCTCCCCACTCCCCACTGCCTCCTTTCCTTTTAAATATGCTGACTCTGCCGTCTCTGCTGGTGGGATCGACTTTGCGGGGTTTCGGTGTGGGCCTCCCCTGCCTTAATGGTTATCATAAGTGAAGGGGAAGTGTATGCTGCCACTGGTTCGCTTATAGTTTGTTCTCTATTTGGTCTTTTCCAACAAGTGCAGGAGAGTGGGCGTCTTGTTCCTCTCCCCTGCCCCCGCCTCCACACACACCCTGTTCCTCTCTCTGGGTCCAGGTAGGGTGTATGAAGGCAGAGGGAGGTTTTCCTAAGTGGGAGCCCATCCGGAGCCTATTACACCCCTCACCCCCACCCCCGAGGCTTAGCAAGAGCAATGAACGCCCAGGGGCAACCTCTAAATTGCAGCGGGAGGGGTGGGGGGGGGTGCTGTGTGCCAATTTGAGGATGAATAGATGTTGATTACAGCAACGTGCCTGCCTCTGTGAGACACCTTTCATATTTGCGATGCTTCAAAGTATAATTGCCTGTCTTATCTGGCTTCCCCTTGGACCCGCACCCCCCCCCCCCCCGCCCCTTGGGACACCTCTGATGACCCACACAGGCAAATGAGCTTCACAATGACTCCCATTGTTCCGATAAGCAAGGGGGTCCTGTCTACTCAGCCACATCGACTGGACTGGCTATCTTTGCTCAGCCTAGCGGTCAGGGTGCCACAGAAGTGGTCTAACTGGGCCTCCAGGTGCAGTGAGTTCACCTGCTCTCAGCCAGGTTCAGCCAGGCCACAGCAAAAAGAGACAGACACCTTGCTGGCCCCTCCTCCCCGCCACCAAGGGACAATTTAATTGTTCAAAGTGGGGGTGGGGTGGGGGGAACCTATTTCATGCTTTGACAGCTTTCCCCCCAGAACGGAAGTCCATGACTCAAGAGGCCTAATTATGTAAGTGTGCAGCAGCCGTCCGTCTCCCAGGGCATTAGTTTCCTCATCTGTAGACTGGGCATGATGGTACCTGCCCAGACAGCCCGGCCAGTATGGGATGGGAGCAGTAATAAGATGGCAGTTGGACAAGAAAGAAGTGTTGTGCTCACCTGTCAGGGACGTTTAATCATTTCATCTGGTGACAACGGCGGGTTCAGCTAAGGGAGAGAATGTGGCTGCAAAGGGGAGGGAGTATATGAAAAATGGGCGGGAACAGTCCCCCAGGAAAGGCAGCCCCCTTCTGTGTTTAGTTTTTGAACCAGCAACTGGCCAGCCTTGTTGGGCACGTACCGTATGGGGAGAGGGTCTGACACGAGATGGGGAAGGCGGGGATGGGGGGAGGACTGGGAGGGCTCCTGGAAAGTCCCATTTATGACACCCAGGAGGCTCTAGATTTCTTTCCTCCCTGTGCCCCTTCACTCATCCCAGGACCCACGCCAGCTGCAAGCAGCCTCCTGGATTCTGTTCCCCAGAGCCTAGGTGAAGGGGGGAAGCGGGCACGGGGGGAGGGGGGGGCATGTGCAGGGAGGCAGCCTTACCCAGAGACACCTGCAGCTATAAAAAGCTCCTGCCCCCAGCTTCCGTCCAAGTGAGAGCTGCTCACGCCAGCTCCTTGTCGAGGTCCCACAGGGTGAGGAGAGGTTGTGACACCCTTCCCTGGGGCCAGGGCCAGGAAAGCAACACCCTGGAGAGGGGGAGAGGGGCTCCCTGTGGGCAGAGCTATGAAGGCAGCACTCAGGAGGGGCAGCCTGGGCAGGACCCCACCAGGAGGGGTCCCCATGGAGGAGCTGTGATGGCAGGGGCCCAGTCGTGCAGCACGGGCAGGGCACTCACATGGGGGTGAGTTTGGGCTCACCCCTGAAAGGGGTGCTCTGTTGGTGCTCCTGCACATGACCCCCTATCTATCTACCCAGGAGGCGCTTCGAGACAGGAAATAAGACTGCCGGTTCTGTGCTGCCCTGGGCACCTCAGAGCACCCTCTCACAGTCCAGGAGAGAGGCTTCTAGGCGATTCTAGGTTCGACGGGGCAACCTTTTTTTGTTTTCAAACTAATCACTTCAGCAGTTTTCTCGTTTCTCATTTGGCTCAGGCTGGATTGGAGCTGGGTGTGGTTTGAAGCCCTCGCAACCTTGAGCTGCTCTGAGCGCCAAACCTCCCACCTAGAAGGCAGTGGGGAGTGAGGGACCCTCTGCCATGCAGTTGTAGTATTTGCATTGAGATGAGGCCCAGACCCCAAAACGTGGGTCTCTGGGTGCTTTTACAACCCTGTGTATATAGAGTAGATTCTTTGTTGCTGCTTAATCGGTCTTGGTGTTGAGATAGGACGCTTCCAAGGGGTCCCAGGTCATTATGCAACTTTCAGTCCCACCAACCCTGATGGAGTGCTTGCTCCCCAGCCCTGCAGAAGTTGGGGGATGCAGGAGGTTGACACATCCTAGACAGGAATCCTATGATTCCTGCCCAGAAATCAAAAACCAGCCTGGGTGACTGTGGCCAGCGCCCTGGTTCCAGGTCGTGCTCCAACGAGGAGGGTGATGGAGAGACTGTGGGTAGCCAGAGCCTCCCAGTCCTCAAGGAGGAGGGTTCTGAGCTGGACCCCAGAGGTTGGTGTCAGTGGCAAGAGCCAGTGAGCCTGGACTCTGGTTGCAGAGACAGAAGGTGCTGGACAGGGTGGGCATCAGACCAGTGATGAGACAGGAATTGCCTGTAAGAGCTCAACTCGTGAATCTGAGGGAGGGGGAGCCCCAAGGGTAGCTTCTTAAATAGAGGCCTGCTCCAGAGAGGAGGCGGTGGTTCTTCCGGGTTCTGGAAATGAGTCTCAGAGAAGCATTCTCCTGCATGGCCAAAGGGGAGCCTCGGGCTAACCAAGCTCTCCCCCTCCAATCTGTTTGGAAACGTGATGGGTCATAAATCCGTGAGTGAGCAATCAGCCCACGATGTGAGGTGGACTTCTTGCCCCCTCTCTGCCAGAACTGAGGCCCCAGCGAAAAGCAGATGCCCCTGGGAGGTTGTACAACCCCTCCCATCACACTCTAGCAGAGGCACACCCCCAGTGCATGCCACAGATGAACGAGCCTCAAAAGGTTCGTGGACAGATGGCATGAAAAGATCATGGCATTTCCCATGGATTTTTTTTGAAGTTCTCTGGTACACAAAAACGTATGCAGACATACATGTGTACACAAAACACATCAGCACCAAGAAGCACAGGTTTACCTCTACAGATGTACACAGTATACATAGAGATATACAAAGGCACACAAACACAAAAGCAGCACCTGCTCACAGTTGCATACACACACATACACACACACACACACACACACCAGCACTCACGTAAACAAAGACATACATGTACACACAGGTTCCCCTCTGGGATCAGCCGCATCCACACGGTCTGTGTTACAAGAGAAGGTTGGCTGGAGAGTGTAGACAGGGAAGTGTGGACTTGCGCGTCCTCCTTGGAGAGCGTACTGTCAGGAGTCAAGCTGTCCAGGAGGCAGGGGAGAGAGTAACATTTCACAGCAAACGCTTGATCCCTGCAGCAGCCACAGCCAGAGCCCCTTGTCAAAAGAACGATGGTTTCCATACCTCTCCAAGAACAGGGACTCACTCATCATGACACAGGAAGACACCAAGAAAGTCTAAAGGGCTGTGACCCCTTCTGGCCTCCAGCTGGTGGTACCACACGCACCTGCCTCCTCAAGGACAAAGTTGCAGAGAGCTACCACTTGGGGCCCTGAAGACTCACATGAATTAAGACCCCGTCACTGCCCTCCGCCACAAGCTCAGCCGAGGTCAGCAAACACGTGGTGGGTGCATACTGTGAGGCTAGAACCTGATGTCGGGACCATGTGAGCCATAGTCTCAGTCACCAGAGATGCTGGGGCAGATGAGACTCCACTGTGGTGGGGGGTGGGGGGTCAGGCACACGCCTTCTTACGGTGTTGCTGCTGCCGGAAACGCATTTGGAAACTCCTTTCAAAGTTTCTTCAGATACTCTCCTCCTACACAATGATCTCTAAACACCCAGAACGGAGACCTGAGGGATCTCGGTAGGACTGTTGCAGGAAGGGGGGAACCTCTGGAGGGCACAGACAAGGAAGTGCTCGATGACGGACTGAATGGTTGGCAGCTCAAACCCACCCCAAAGATGCTTCAGAGGGAAGGGCCCAGCTCTGAGAGCACTCAAGAGAGCCTTTCGTGTGGGAGCACAGGAGTGTGGAGCGGAGGGGGGCGGGGAGCAGCCTGAAGGTGTGTAGCTTGCGTCTTGTTGCTGTGGGAGACACGGTTAGGGAAGACACAAGTATGGAGTCCTGATGAAGGCTTCCATGCCCCACCAACTCCACACAAGCTGGCGAAGCTCCTTTGGGGGCTGGAGCTCAATCCCAGCTGGTTAGAGAGCCTCCATGTACCAACACTTCCCAAGTGGGTGCTCATGGCCCTCTGGTGGGGAATGGGCAGACTCGAAATGACCCCAAACTCAAAAGCCAAACTGACCACATGGAACCCAGTCTCACTCACAGTGACCCTACAAGACAGGGTAGAACTGTGCCCCTAAGACAGCCACTCTTTTTTCCCCCTTTTTAGTCATTTTATTGGGGACTCATAATATATATATATATACACACATACATACACACACATATACATATATATATATCCATTGTATGCCAAGCACATTTGTACCCTTGTTGCCCTCAACATTCTCAAAACATTTGCTTTCTACTTAAGCCCTTGGTATCATTTTCTCATTTTCCTCCTCCCTCCCCTCTCCCCTCTCCCTCATGAGCCCTTGATAATTTATAAATTATCATTATTTTGTCATATCGTGCACTATCAGATGTCTCCCTTCACCCGTTTCCCTGTTGTCCATACCCCAGGGAGGAGGTTATATGTAGATGCATGTAATTGGTTCCCCCTTTCTACCCCACCTTTGCCGCGCTCACCACTGGTCCTGAAGGGGTCGTCTGGATTCCCTGGATTCCCCATGCTTCCGGTTGCTATCTGTACCAGGGTACATCTTCTGGTCTAGTTGGATTTGTCAGGTAGAACTGGAAGCATGAGAGCGAGGAGAAGGAGACACTGAAGAACTAGAGGAAAGTTGCACGCTCCATTGTTGCTGCACGGTAGAGACTGCCCCGCTTTACAGGAGGAGAAAGCCAAGTGTTTCTTCCCCGGAGCAGCTGGCAGGTTCATACTGCTGACCTCGCGGTAAGCAGGCCAAATGAATCATCACCATGCCACCAGGGTGCCTGCAGTGACCCTGGAGGGACTCTGGAAAGCAGTTACCTGACTTCTCCCAAGAGGAAGAGCTATCGCACAACACCGTCTCATTGCTTGGGGGACGCTAGGTTGTTTTGTTTTGCTCCAGGGAAGGTCGTGCTGGGCCACTAAGTCAGGGGAGCCAAGCTGTGTGGTAGACATCCCACCCCACCCGGAGGCAGCAGTCACACCCACAGTTCCCCTCACACAGAAAGACCACCCAACTTAGCTGCCACCGCCCTGCACCCCTTTCTGTTCACTCTGGCCCACTTGAGGACAGCCATGGAGGCCCCTCTCTGGGCTCACAGACCAGAGCGGCAGTTCAGTGCCCCCTTCCTTACCAAACCCCTCCAGGACCACCTGGGGCTCATCAACCTCCAATACACGTGCCAGGGCCAGCCCAGCCCTCTCCCTCCCACCCCCCAACCTCCGTGTTCTCAGCCACTGGCCAAATTTTTTCTTTTCCTCTCATCACCCTGATCATTCCCTGTTTAATTAAAATTTGTTTCAGCTAATAGGCCTTAAATTAGTATTTTCAAATATTGACATCTACAGGACCCTCATTCATTATTTTCGAAAGCTCTAGGGCTAATTGCCCTATCATCCACCAATTAATTACTCATTCACTGGACAGGTAGCCACTGCCCCCGGAAGGAACGGGATGGACATGCTCCTGGGTCGGCGAGCCCTGCATGGGCACACCCCGAGCACACTCACACCCCCTCCCCAGGAGTCCCGCTGGCGATGGAGTCTGAGTGGGCATGTGCCCGGGGGCCAGGACGAAAGCAAAGCATCGCGTTGTGGGTCTTTGGTCCACGCCAACCCTCCTTGCCTCATCCACGCCGAGAGCCCTGCAGGAGGGGGCAGCTCGGGTTTCTCCCTCCCTGAGTCCCAGGGGCCAGCTACACAGAGAGGAGATGCCGAGGACAGAAAAGGAGCTCCAGGTGGACTGCCAGTGCTAGTGACCAAGACCCTGGAGAAGAGAGGAAGGTCAGAGAAGGCCAGACTAAGGGGAACTAAAGGCAAGAGAGATTGAGGTGGGTTGGGGTTGAGGCCAAGGCCAGGGGAGAAGTTGCAGGGAGGGAGAGGCCACGCCAATGAGGGTCTCTGGAGGCGGCAGAGATGGGCTTGGAGGGCCAGACTCAGGGTGGTAACAGAGGGAGAGGACCCTGGGAGGTACCCAACCCCCAGGAGCTAGCAGGAGGCTTCAGCAGACCTAGGAAGGCCTGAATCTCTCTGAAGCAACCCGCAGAAGAGCCTGATTTGGGAGTCCGGTGCCTGCTCTAGAGGCACCCTTTGGGAAGGGCTCCCCCTGCTCTCACAAACATGGCTCCTGTGCTGTTTCCCTCCAGGGTTGTGGAGACCTTTAAAGAAAAATGAGCCTGCATTCAGAGTATCTGGCCAGTCCTCATAGTCCTTGCACCAGGCCAGTTGCTTTGGGTGGGAGCAGGCCAGCCTGGTTTCCAGCCGATGGTAGAAGACCTCTTGGGGGAGATGATCTCTTTCCCAGACTCTTATAGGGGTGCCAAGGGTGTCACCTAGGGGGTGCTAGCTCAGGTCCCCCAGCCCGGGCAGTGCAGGGTGGTGGGCTGCACACAGGCCGGGTGCACCCTCCCACCCAGGCAGCCTTTTGGAGTGAGGGGGATTAAAGTCTCCGCAAGTCGCTGGTATCGCTTTTCGGGAGAGCGGCGTAGAGCGGCGTAATCCACCGGGATTAAAGCGGCAGCGGTGCTCATCTCCCACAAATGACTATCTGTCAGAGGCACTGACCTGTTAAAATAATGAATTTAATGTGCAGCACGCCGCACGCGGCAGCGGCGGCAGAGACACTACGCCGCCTGGCAAATTGTTTTCTGCGTCTCCTAATGAGACGCTCAAGGAAACAAGGCCATGCGACGGCCGCCCCCGCACAGTCCCCACCCCCACCCCCCGTGTGCCCCCACAGCCTTGTCCGCAGCAGCCTGCCCCCCGCCCCGACACACACATCTGAAAGGTGGGGTCACTCTCAGGTGGTGTCTGCCCCGCCTCGCCCCACCCTGCTTCCTTGACAGACAGGCAACTGCCCTCCTCAGTTTTCTGCATGCTGCAGCCCTATGATCCACAGCCTTGGTCGTGGATGTGGTTTCCTCCTCAGTCGGAGGGGGCGGGAGGGGCCTGAGAGCACCCTAAGTCAGCAAGCGGGATGAGCAGGATGGCTGAATGACCACAAGGTCATGAAGCCTGGCACACAGCAGAAGGAAAACCAAGTCAAATAGAAGGTTTAAACAAGTGGAATACTACAGTGTCTCCTTCCTCCCGAGACATAGACACACACACACACACATACACACACACACATCCCTGGGTCCGTAGACAGGAGAGATGGTCACCAGGCATCCCAAGATGCTCACATGGACTTGGGAGGCGATGACACCTGTTAGGAAAAGAGAGTCTGCCCCCGCGGGGACTACAGTGGATATAGGACACTTTCTGGAGAGAGACAGTGGGCTGAGAACCCTCTGGGTGAGGGAGGAACATTTCTTGGTGCCTGGAGCTTGCAGGTCCGGGGTGAGGGGCTGGACGTCTTAAGCTCCTCTCTCAGGCCTGAGGCAGACGAGGAGGTGAGAGAAAGGGCAGAGTCAGTCACAAGCTGGTTGAAGGGTAGTGCTGGCCACCATCCGGCTGAGCAGCTGTGCTCCCTAGAGAGAGCAGCCCCCAGGGGAGGCCCAGCCACAGGAGTAGGGGATGGGGTGAGCCCCTGGGAAAGCCGACCCCAGGCACAGGGAAACTGCCTGTGCCCCTATGGTTACTTGCTCCCAGGGAGGGTGGCTGGTTCACGCTGATGGAGGCGCAGCACCTGAGGCAAGAGGTGCTTGGACCTGGAGCCAGGCCAAGACCTCCTCTGGGGCAAGCCAGGCAGGGGCTCTGCACGGCCTCTGGGTGGGAGGCCACAGCCATAGGTCTTGCAGGCTTCCTCCATGCTGAGCCGCCCACCCTTCTGGATTGCCCTCCTCCCCAGAACAAACCAAACTCGTGGCCTGGAAGTCCACTCTGCCCCACAGCGCCCCTGTCAGACAGAGTAAAAGTGCCCCCAAGGTATTCCACGACTGTCTCTTTACAGAAGAAGCAAGCCTCATCTTTCTGCCTCCGACAGCTGATCTTGTGGTGAGCAGCCGGGGCTGTGCTCCGTGACCCTCACGCCTGTGCCCGGCTGTGCATTTTATCTTGAGTACGCCTGAGGGCAGTGCCCAGCACCAAGTGTCCTGTAGTTCTGCTGGTTGTAAAGTCCAGGGCAGTTCACTCCTGGACTGGGGGAGTGGCCAGCATATCAGACCGGTGGAGGAAGCCCAGCCTTCGAGCTTGTGAAGGGGCCGCAGGAAGCGTCCGTCCTGTGAGCTTCTCAGAGAAAGGACTCTGGCCAGGACTCCAGAGGGTGGAGCGAGGGCAGTCTTTGAGAACAGAGGGTGGGGTGGAGAATAGTGGGGTTCCAGCATCTGGCCCTTTCAGAGGTGGAAGAGACCAGGCGTGATGCTTGGTGGGTTGAGTCTCCCAAAGGTGCTGTCCTGACATGGAGCTGAGCCCCAGGGGCCAGGCAGAGGGCCGTGGAGGAGCTCCCGTGCTCGACACAGATGGAAGCAGGACACTGGGTACATCGGCTGCCAGGTTTCTCGCTAGGCCGGCTTCACCCTCTTCCCAGCCCTGAATTGATCCCTGTGGCTTGAAGGAGGGAGAAGAGCTGACCAGCTCAGCAGCACAAATCAACCTGTGCCAGTCACAGTGGGTGGGAGGAGCGCCACTGGGGAGGAGATGTCCCCTCACTTCTAAGGATACAGTCAAAGGGGCTCCACCCCATCCCCTCCCCCCACTCCACTAAAGACCATCTCTGCCTGCTCTTCAACCCCCACCTCCCCCAGTAGCCTCCCCATCCATGTATCCCCACAGGACTCCCTATCCATGAAAGCCAGTCACTGCAGGAGATGGTGAGGCCCAGGCACTCTTGGTGGAATCCTCAGTGCTTTTGTGGGTTCCACGGGGACAAACCCTGCAGCCCAGTTAGACCTGATGGGTCAAGGAAGGAGCCCACCCCCTTTGCCCCCAAACCCCATCCACTCCTGGAGCTCTTAGCAAGATATCAGATTATTTCACCAACTTCTCTCAGGCTGATGAGTTAGCCTATGTGTGTGTACAGGGGGTGGGACTGTGCAGGAACATGCATGCATGCAAGTACATGTGTGTGTACACCCACACACTTGCGTGCCCACGTGTGTACACGTTTGTGTGAGGCTATCTGATGTCCAGGTGGGTTAGGTGCTAGGCTGTGACCCATGAGGAGGGGCATCACATCCACCAGTCGCTCTGGGGAGAAAGATGAGGCTCAAGAAGAATACACTCAATGACTGAGGGCAGTGGGGGTGGCAGGGAATAGGACTGTAGATGGGAATCCTTTCCAGCCAGAAGTCTGGCATAATACTGAGGGAAATACTGCCCAGGATGGATGCGCGCTGGTCCTCCCCAGAAGTGAAGTTTGGAGTGAGCTGTCCTCCCTTTAGAAGTAGGTGCAGGCGCAGCTGTGGGTCAGACCCACAGAGGAACAGGCGAAGGGGGAGGTCTGGCCCTTCTCCACAGAGATCAAGGTCACCCCTGCAGAGCAAGACAGGACTTCACTCTGGTCAGGAAGGTCGGCATGTTGCCTGCACAAAAGGCTCCAGGCCACACTCCCCTCTCACACCCACCTCCAGACCTAACGCAGTCTCTCCTTCTCAATCACACATACTCACACATGCACCCTCACACCCACACACCTAGCACACACATTCGCTCTCTAGTTCGGCACACACATCCTGCTTGGAGCACAGTCACACCCTCCCCCCTCCAGGCTTAGCTCCCGAGTCCTCTGGCCCCACCTCCCACCCCCGTTGGCTCCTGGCGTAGCCTTCAGAGTTCAGGGACTTGGATTCAAAACGGCAAAAAGCCAGAGGAGAGATGGAGAGACAGCTTCCGGGAGGCCGGGCAGAGCAGGGACAAAGAAGCTGACCCCAGGGTTGCCACTGCCTACCCACTCCCCACACGGTGCTACTCCTAAATGGCAGGGGCCCTTGTCCCCAGACTCAGTGTCCTCACTGTGTGTGGCCCACAATGTGACAATAGAGCAATGCCTATGAAGGCAAAAAGAATAGGAAGCAGGCACTGCCTCAGTGCTGCTGTTACCGAAATAGCACCAGGGTGTGGCGCGCGCACACACACACACACACACACACACACACACACACACTAAGGTCTTTATTTCTGCAGAGTCTAGGACTCTGGCACTAGTGGACCTGGCACTCCTTGGAGATCTCCATGTGCTTTGGCATCACGCGTCCCCTGGGCATAGGAGGGCCTCAGCGCAGCCCCCCCAAGTCCAAGTCCAAGGGGCGCACTTCACTGGAAGTTCTTTGTTAGCAGTGCCTGTCCCCTTTCTGCTCTCCTCTCTCGAAAGCACGTCTTCAACAGGGTGTGACGTAGCGGCTGTAGGGAAGGCTGGCAGGCTAGCCACAGGATCAGCCAATCCAAAGCACCAGCCTCCCAGCAGGAGAAAGGCAAGCTTTCTACTCCCATCAGGTGTTACCCACTGGGGCAGTCCCACTTGTCCTACAGGGTCGCGATGAGTCAGAATCAGCCAGACAGCAGTGAGTGTGGAGTTCGGGGCTTTTGTGTGTTTTGAAACGAGGATGTGGTGAGGGTGGAGCTTCAGTGATGTGTGACCTGTAAGGCTTTGACGTAGCATCTGCTCCACACTTTCTCACTGCCGCTGAGTCAAGGCGGGACTCCTGCACAGGGATCCCCTGTGGGATAACTGTTTATGGGGAGAGAAAGCCCAGTTTTTCCTCCTTGGCGTTGCTGGTAGTTTTGAACTGCTAGCCATTCAGATCTGGGCCCAATGTTTTGCCCCCATGCCAGTAGGGCTCCATTTACCCCACACTCACCCTGCCTTATTAACCTAGAAGAGCAACCCAAACCCATCACCATCAAGGGCTTCCAACGTGTAGCAAGCCGATACTGGGTTTGCAAGACTGTACGTCTTTACAGGAGCAGACAGCCTTGTCCTCCCTCAGCGCCGCCCCCCGCCCCCCAGCTGCTGCTGGGTGTGGATACCTCACTTCCTGATGGCAGCCCAGTACTTACCAGGCAGAGCTCCTGCGTAAAGACTCTGAGGTTAAAATGTGTGCGCGTTGTGTGAACTGGAGGCTAATTGCATCAGGTCACACACCCTACTGAGAACCACGGCCTTGGCTAGTTGGCATCGACTTCGGGGATACACACTCCGATCCAGGACAGACCCCCAAGGAATGGGTCTGCAAAAAAGAGTTCTGAAGGGCAGGGGGTCCAGGACTCTCTCTGTGTTGGCACTCCAGACTGGCTGGGCTGGCACGGCAGTGTGGCCCTCTGTGCAGAGCAGCAGGCAGCAGGCATTAACCCGCATGCACTGTGGCTGACCCTGCATCATCACACCCAGTGGCTTACAGCTAGCCTAAAGCTGTCTGACCATGCATTTTTTTTCCCTAGGCTCCCTTCTCCCCAGAGTGCCTTCCCCGCTTCCCAGCCTGGATCTGCAATCCATTCCTCACTCTCAGGGCCTCAGCGGAGGGGAGTGCCCAGCCACGGCGGCAGCGGGTTGGTCACTGTCTGGCTGGAGAGACATGAATCACACATATGACACACTGGGCAGCGTGAATCCAAGCAGAAGCCTGAGGATGGAGGCCAGGGATCACGGCAGAGATGAGTGTGCCGTGCATGTGCTCACTGACGCAGCGCTGGAGGAAAGCTGATGTGGGTTTGGGCGGCAGGGACGCCATCTCGCTGTGCTTAATGAGGCCACAGAAACCCCATGGCCTTAAGACCAGGCCTGTCCAGCAGAGGGGAGTGGAGAAGGCAGACTCCAAGAGGCCGGTGTCCTGTACCAGAGATCCGAGCAGGAGGAAGCGGTGCCTAGAGAGGCCTGGCGGTGCAGTGGTTTGACGTTGGGCTGGGACCTGCAGGCAGGCAGCGGTTCAGAACTGCCAGCGACTCCTCGGGAGAAGGGCTGGGCTTGCTGCAGTTCTGCTGTTGCTGTCTCTGCAGCTTTCTAAGTCGCCGTCCCCCAGCCCCACAGTGGGTCACTAGGTGTGCTCCTTGACTGGATGGAAGGGAGCTGTTGTTGGTCTTATGGAAGGAGCCCCGGCAAAGCAGTGGTTATGCCAGTTTGAAACCACGAGCCACTCAACAGCTCAGAAACTCACGGGGAGAGCTCTTCCATTGTCTTAATAGGGGCCACTGTGTGAGTGCATGACTGGACAGCAGAGAGGGTTTTTGTGGTTGCTGACGTGTGTTTGTTCGGAAGGCGCCCTCGTGGTGTACTGGCTACTGGCTGGCCTGCTACCTGAAAGGTCAGCAGTTGGAAACCACTAGCCACTCTTCTCAGGAAAGGTGAGGCTTTCCCCTCTCATAAAGAATTGCATCTTGGAAACCCAGCGAGGCAGTTCTGCCCTGCCTTAGGGGTTCAGAATCCACCCGATGGCAGTGAGTTTGGCATTTGAAAGCATCTTGCTCAGCTACTGGCTAACTCTCAGTTGGGCACTTGCAGGACACCTCATCAGAAAGTCCTGGTGACCCACTTCCGAAAGGCCATAGCCGTGGAAAACTCCATGGAACTAGGATTGACTTGGTGACGCCTGGAGGATGGGGACAGGGAGCTGGGAGACTAGCCTGTAACCTGCCTTGTATCCCATCCAACCAAGCCTTCGTTTTTCCTCCTGTCAACTGGGGTGGGGTTTCACCTGCCCCCTGCCTACCAACCCTGGGCTTCAAGATTCTTGGTGAAGTGTGGTGTCTCTGGGCCCCAAGAAGGCTGGGGGTAGAGGTTAGAGGGGCCCAAAGAGAGGGTGGTGGAACTGGAGCTCCAACAGACCCTGCGCTATGCTTAGGTCACATGGTGGAAAGGGGAAGAAAGTCAAGGAACGGGGAGAATTAATCCCTGGCTTGAAGACTTATAGGGCCCCTGGTTCAACCAAGTTCCCAAGAGGCATCAGGTTCCTCACAGGGAAGCCCTAACCCATCCAAGCTGGCAGGTGACCCAGGAAGCAGGACCCCAGGGACCGGGCAGCTCTGACCTCCAGGAAGGCCATGCAGGTGCACTTTTCCTAGACACTGGTGAGTGTGCGTGGCTGGCTGTAGGTACTCAGAAAGTACTCAGGACGCAGGACGCCCACTGGTCTACCCGTTTTGCTGAAGCTCCCTGGCTCAGGGAGAATCCCTCTATGCCTGGTCTCCAGCCTTCCAGAGCTGGGGTTCCCTGAGGGCAGCTCTGCCAGGCCCAGTGATGGGACGTCCTCACAGCCAGGCGGTGGATGTGTAGCA
Source organism: Nesogale talazaci (assembly GCA_004026705.1). Classification (NCBI taxonomy): domain Eukaryota; kingdom Metazoa; phylum Chordata; class Mammalia; order Afrosoricida; family Tenrecidae; genus Nesogale; species Nesogale talazaci. The sequence continues at coordinate 26,466 of PVJH01008557.1, read as the reverse complement.
CCTCCCCCCGCACAGCACATATTCCACCTGCGCACTTGGGCTCACACCGTTCCTTCCATATCCCTCCCTTGCCTTCCAGTTCGAGTCCCACCTCCTACACAGAACTTGCTGCCAGTTCACAGCCAGCCTTCAGCACACACTTGCCACCCTGAGCGCTGGATCCTCCCTTTCTCACGCACTCCTCACAGCCCGCTCACGAAAGCACTGCCAGCTCTGTCCTCCAGATAAGGAAACCGAGGCAGCCGGAGTCCCCAGCCTAGGAGGAGGTGGGGCGGGGATCCAGCCCAAACGGGCTGTGTGACTCCAGCTATTGTGAGGGCCAGTGTCCACCCCATCATGACACCCTTCCCCCCCCCCCAACCCCCACCTCTTACAGACAAGGGCAGGACTGGGGCATCTCCAGCTCTCCCTCCCTATCTCCCTTCTCTGAACCGGGGCATCCAAAGCTTGGGGATCACTGTGTTGCTGGGTAAAGGCGAGCAGATGGCCCACAGGATGGCTCAGCGAAGCTGCCAGGTCCCCGGAGTGGCTGTTTAGTGCGTCTCCTGCAGAGGGTGGTGCTCCAGCCCACATGGCCGGGCTCGGTTCCTCCCCAGATCCCGGCTGTGATATCACCACCACCTGAGGCCAAGGGGGCTTGTGGGGAGAAACAGATGGGCCCTGAGCCCCAGGCAGAACTGCTGATTTGTCCTTTAAATGGTCCTTTAGGGGCACCCACCACACACACACACACACACACACACACACACATACACACACACACACTCAAGTGTAGAGTGGACCCCTCTCCTGCCCTGGGTCCTCCATCTTGGCTACCTGAAGGTTTCCCAGAAGGTGTCATTATCGTCACTGTTGTCCCCCATCACCAGCTGGAGGGAACGGGGCGGTCCGCATGATGTCATGACCTTGCTGCTAGGTGTTGAGTTGCGTCTGCCCCAACCCGTGGCGAGCCTGCATTCAGCGGCGCAAACCCTGGCCTGGCACCACGCCCTCTTCAGGACCCTGGGCCCGTTGCAGCCCGTGGTTGCAGCTGCCGCCTTTGGATTGGCTTCCAACTCAGGAGGCGCATCTCCTAACGGGAAATCAGAGGGTACTTTGTTGTGACCATCAGGTTCTCGCGGGTACCCCCAGGCCTTCCTTTCTTCTCCATCTTAGCCAAAAGCACCAGTGGGGGACCCGGCTGGCACTGGAAGACCGGCAGCGTCTTTCCCGGCAGTGGAGCAGCTCGCTCACTCGCCACTCGGCACTACAAACTGTAGTGCGTGCCATCCGTCCTCCGCACCCTGAGACCAGAAAAATCTGATGTGCCCGGCTGCTTTGGAAAAAGTCCCTCTGTAAGGGCCTGGACCGAGAAGGCGGATAGTGTGTGACAGAACTCAAAAAAGAGAACAGGCCTCCCAGGGAGCGAGAAACCAGTGGGACCCCGGCACCCTGGGCCTCGGTCCCAGGCAGGTCCATTTGCAACTCAACTCCTCATGTTAGAACAACCAACTGTGTAAGGGTGGACGCGGTGTTTGCCTGAGGGGCCGGTTCCGGGCTTGGAAAAGCAGTCAGAGCAGAAGCAGGGAGCACAGACAGGGAAGAAGTGGGGTCGGTGGTGGAGAGGACAGTGGGGGGAGTGACAAAGGGTGTGTTCACGTAAGACAGTTGGACATCAAGCAGACGATCTGCCCTGTACACATCACTCAACTTTCAAGAAGCTGTTTGTTTTTTAAGGGGGTCAGGGAAATGCTCCAGGCTCAGACAGGATCATGGAGTCCATTGTTACAGAAACCCAGCAGGTGGTGGTTATGCCTTGGGCTCCTAACGCAGCACCACCAGTTCAAAACCGCCTGCCACTCCTCCAGAGAAAGACAAGGCTTTCTACTCTCATACAGAGTTCCTACCATGGACTCCCAGCTTGGGACACCCAGCTCGGGCAGCTCCGTGAAAGGGTCCCAAGCTCTCTTTCCCTGCCCGTTCCCCAGGGTGCCCAGCTCCATTCCAGCTCCCAGCAGCCCCACATGGCTGCCCTGCCCTGGGGCACACACCAGACCCTCTCTGTCTTCTCCACCTATTTTTCTGACTCCAAAGAGTGCCTGTGACCCCCTGCCTAGGAAATTCCAGAAGAATTAGCCACCCGCCTCCATAGTACATCTTTCCTGAATTGTGGCCCAAAGACACTTACGGCATCCTTTTAAGGAACTGCAGCTTCATCACTTAAAAGTGCAACTCATTTATAAGCCCATGTAATCCAACATAGGAAAGAGAACCCAATATTGATTAACAATTAGCCTATAGGTTCTGTAGTGTTGACGGAGCCCCTCCCACGTGCTGGGCTCTGCAGGAACGAGGACTCAGCCCAGGCCGCCCTTGCTCCCTCCAGACCTCCAGCTACAGCTTTGTCCACAGAGTCCATTAGGTCCCTGCCCTCTGACCCTCTGCAGCACACCTACTGTGTGCACCATCCCAGTGCTGGGCGCCAAAACAGCTTGGAAAGTCACCAAGTATTCTAGAGAGATTTGCTGAGTGTGACCATATTTGCTCAGAGAACCTTGATCTCCAGTTGCTCACCGACTCACAGCCAGCAGACATCCGTCCATGACTCTAGAATAAGGCCAGAGAAGGGACTAGACCTCTGATGAGTTACAGAATCAAGCCGGGGACTGATGTTGGTCATGACAGCCTCATGGATCACAGAAGGAAGTGCTTTCCAGTCCTGTGTCACCTTCATAAGCTGTCCTGTACCCACTGCCTTCCAGTCCAATCTGGCTCATAGCTGCCATGGAGGACAGAGTGGAACTGCCCCCACAGAGTTAGACTCAATCTTTTTTTTTTTTTGGCATCACTGCCCTCTGGTGGTGGGATAGGAGGCCCAGCCTTGCTGCTGGATTTGAACCTCCAACCCAGTGGGCCTCAGTCCCGCGCACAACCACTACGCCACCAGGGCTCAGCCTAGACTCAATCTTGACAAGAACAAGAAGCCTCGTCTTTCTCCCTTGCAGTGTCTGATGGTTTTGAACCATCAACCTCGTAGTTGTCAGCAGAACGCATTGCTACTAACACCACCAAAGCCCCTGCTCTCCCCACCTCTGCCACTGTCCAGGTCGGTGTCAGACCGTCTCCGGGGACAGTCCAGCGGGTTTCACTTCTAATTTTCACAAGTTCATTGCCCTGACCTGCCTTGTTAGTCTGTCAGAGTCTAGAAGCAGCACTGAGCCCTATCCATTCTGGGCAGTCCTTCCGGTGTTTGACATACTAGCGGCAGAGCCTCCAGCATTGTGCAAAGCCATCACAGCAGGACAGACTGACAAGCGGCTTTAATTTCCTTAGAAAAAATGGTCCGTAGTCATCTTTCAGTTTGAGGCATGCTCTATAATATAGATGTATTGGTATATATAGGATATATATGTATGTGCTATGTGTGTACTCGTCCATACGTGGGTGTGTATGTGCAGATGCGTCTATCTAGAGGATGGTGAGACTTCATCGCGCATGCTTTGCACATGTTGGCAGGAGAGACTGGTCCCTGGGGAAGGACCGCATGCCGGGTCAGGTGGATGGGGCAATAGACCAGAGACAGGCTCTCAGTGAGGCGGATGATTGACACAGGAGCCCCAGCACCAGGCCCAGGCACTGCGGCAATTGTGAGGTTGGGGAGAACCCTGCGGGGTTTCCTGCCACTGAGCACTGGGTCGCTGTGGGCCACACCTGCCATGGGAGCACGTAGCAACACCTCCACCATCTACTTGTCTGTGTCCTGGACAGTGCTGCAGGGGGCGGGCAGGATAGGGATGAGTGGAAAGCAGAACAAGAGAAGAACAGGCAATGGGGCCCGGGTCCGACAGCCAGCGGCTGGCAAGCCCCCTCCTCTCCCTGCTCCCTCATCACGGCGCTCTCTGGGGTAGCCTAGGCCTCCCTGGGTCCCTCAACACTTGGAGGGCAGAGGGGAGCGGGGAGAGGCGCTCAGACCTCTGGACCCTGTCCTAGGGCCTCCCAGTGGGCAGGAGACCCCGAGAAAGAGCGCATCTCGCCTCCCAGAGGCCGAGCACCGTCAGGGAGCTGCGGGATGCGCCCAGTGCTGGGGTTTTAAGACTGCGCGTAAATCAGAGCTGTCCGTACTTGACCAAGGTTGAAACCTCCACGCCGCGCGGTAATTAGATTTTTAGACGCTGTTTCCCCTCTGGTTTATTTATCCAGCGGTAATTACTGCCAGCAGAGCTGGGCATGGGATGGCTCGCCTTCCCCCAACTACACCGCACAGTACCTTCTGCTCGACTGGCAGGGGACACGGGTCTGGATCCTGGGTGAGTCCACGTGTGCCTTGAAAGAATAAATAACGAGAATGCCCCCAATCGGTGGCACGTGGAGGAAATGGGCAGGTTCCCGCTTTGCCAGAGAGGAGCCAGGGGTTCAAGACCCTGTGGCTCCATTGGCCCCTTAGACTCTTCTGACCCTGACCAGCACTGGCCAAATGACTCGGTTTGGACAGGTAATATTTCATCCCCTCCATACACCACAGGTAAGGCTTGGCTCTGAATGGCCATCACCAGAGGTTCTGGCAGCAGGTGTAGGCTGTACGGGTGGGGTTAAGAGGGCCAGGTTGCAACTCAGACCAGGCAGTGGCCCTGCCACCCTATGCTCCTGTCCTGGTTTCTCTCCTACTGGCCCACATAGGACATTTTCCTGTGAGAGGGTGCCAGCAACTGGCCAAACAGTAAGCAAGTTCTGCAGGTCCCTGACATGAGTTGACACCTTTAGATTGGCATGTGGGGTCTTTCCCGGTTCTTACCATCTTGTGCTGTGATAGGCTCTGGGAAGACGGTGCCAAGTGTCCTTGAATGTGCAGCAAGGAGAGCTTTCACAGGTCCAGTGTGAGACACGGCGTGTGGCAGGGGTGGCCAGGCAGGGGGACACCCAGCGTCATGATCCTGGTCCATCCACTTCAAAAGGGTTGCCGTCCGGGGCAGGGTGGTTGGGGCCAGCCTCCTGGACCTTTCCCCTCACTCCTGGCTGCGCCTTCTTGGTGAACACCGTGTTTACCCCCAGACTCAGCCCCCACCTGCCGCCTGCTTCCCTCCGAGCCCTGTCAGCAAGTTCTCTGTCCATTAACTACACCAAGAAAGCCATGGCTTCGCAGGCTCCCCAAGATCTATGGGCAGCCCCGCATGCAAGAGGAGATTCCCGACTTTCTTTTCTTGGTGTCTTTCCTGCTTTCTCTCCTCCCTCCCCCCTGCTTTTGCTTTTCTTTGGTGTTTCTTTCACTCTCACTGCCTCCACCCTTCCTCCTTCCCTCCCTCCTCTCCTGCCTGCCTTGTCTCTATTCCTTCCTTTGTGAAAGGAATCCACTCCGTGACCGTGAAGCCCACACAGCCATGACACCTGACTTGGGCAGCTCCGTGAAAGGATCCCCAGCTCTCTCCTGCCCTGCCCTTTCCTCCGGCTCCCCCTTCTTCCCCTCGGCTGTCCCCAAGGAGGCACTGCTGTCCCAGGCATTGCCTTGCTTCTTAGCCACCTGAGTTCAAAACGGTGAGCCCTCCCAGGTCAGAGCTGCCTCCCGGTGCAAGGCAGATGCTACAGGGAATGTGCCACATGCATAAAGAGAGACAGAGGGTCACAGTGGGGCCCCAGCCCCCTGGCTTCACTTGGAGACCTGGCCCTGGGCTTAAACAGGGAGAGGGTTGAACCGGTAAAGCGAGGTATCCTTGGACCTTCTTTTCAAAGACTGGTTCCAAGACATCAGCCCCAGAGGCCCCATTTGTTAGGTCTTGGGAAGAGAGGTGGTCTTCAGAATCTTCTGTTTTGAAGAACCGCCTAGATGACGCAATACCAGGGGTTCATTCTTTGGGGGATCTTGAGCTAAGGAGATGAGACACTCAATAAAAGACAATATACCATCAGGTGTGACTCTGCCTCAGGTGGAGGTGGGGGGTTCCAGGCTAAGCCCTGGAAGATCGGAGAAGCAGGCGGGTAGGCTCATTTGGTCTGTGATAGGATTTGCATGGTTGTTAGAGGAAGATTAAATTGTCGGCAAGAGCAAATTCTGTGAGTCAGATGCCTCCAAGGAAAGGAAGGGGTGGGTGGATGGGTGGATGGATGGATGGATGGATGGGTGGATGGATGGATGGATGGATGGATGGCTTCAGTTGGTTGCACAGACTGCTGGACTCCACATTCGGGTATGTTAGGGCTCTGTGGTTTTGTGTGATGTCTCCCAAGCACCTGTCGCTCCTCTGAGGTGTCTCACCACCTTCTAGAAGAGATCAAACAAGGTTAAACAGGGCCCCTTCCCCCGCCCTGCCCCACCCGGGGCCCACGGTACAGAGCGGAGTTAAGTGACCGAGCCTCGTCCTTCTGTATGAATTAATAATTGATTTGGTAACAAATCACTAATATTGCAGTAGTCATGGCGAATAAGATAATGAATGTGTTCTGTCCAGGGAGTGTCGTATTGTGAGGATTCAGCTAAAATTATTCATAAGTGTGCTACTTTTCCTCATCTCCAACCACCGCGAGTTTAGCTCCTCTTTTTAATCTTCCCAGCCGTCACCTCCGATAGTAGACAGCGTCAGGCTCTACATACAGCAGGATATTTAGGGGGAACTGCCAAGACATTATGTCAAATTCCAATAGGTAATAGAAACAAAGTGCCTGCAGGCCCGTTCCCACTTTGCTTGAAGTTTTAAAAGTCAGTCTACACAACAGCAACAACAGCATTGGCTCCGCATCCCATCCCTGGGAAGAAGAAGACTTTAGGTCAAGGAGTCCAGAGACTTGGGTCGTGGCCCCTGCTTTGCCACAAGCCACAAGCATGCTGCCTGGCTTTTAGCCAGACATCCAACCCTCTCAGACAGACCAAGTTTCCCATATCAGAAAGGGCACTGAGAGGCCAGGAGGGGATTGCAGCGGCAGTGGGAAATAGTAGCTGGTCGTTCTGCTGGATTTTCTCCACCACTTCCCTCCGACTTGTCCCCGGTACCACCCCCCCAAATCAGGTGGCTGGTTATTCTCGAAGCATGCCGTACACACCCCCTCCACCATTGCAGGAGGCCTTGCCTGCCTTCTCTGCCTCCTTGTCCTCTTCCTGGCCCTTGTGGGTCCTTGAACTCAGGTCAGCTACCCCCTGGGCTCTGTCAACTACCCCTTGGCTCAGGAAATCGTTCCCAGTCTCGCTTCTCTTCTTCCAGATTCTCTTCTTGACTGTCTTCTTTGGTAGGCACCAAGCATTTCAAGAATGAAAGCTATCTTCTATGTCTTTCAGCATGGTAAGGAAGAAAAGCCATTTTTATAGACCTGAGTCCGTGGGTGGATGGATGGATGGATGGTGGACGGACAGAAAGATGGAGAGGGTCAAATAAAAGATGGCTAAATGGACAGATAGGTGGTAAAAATGCAAGGAAGTTGGATCAGCAGATAGGAAAATAAAACTCGAGACCGGCAGCATTCAGCCTGTGTGCAAGCCCTCAGGAGACCCTTGCCTGGTACTAGTCTTGATGTTGGCCTCTGTCCACTGGAGCAGGCTGAGAAGCCATGAGGATGGGCCAGGCATGAGCATGTTTGGAAGAGGTGGACAAGGGTAACGTTGGGTGGGAAAGTGGCGATTATAAAAATCACCAAGTTAGGACGGAGTCTCGGGGACCTCGGTGTGGCCCCCTCGCCCCCCAAAAGATGTCTGAGGTACAGAAGGTAGACGTGACTAGATTGGCTCCCTAGCTAGTTAGCAGGAGGTCCAGACCCGGGTGAGTACAGGACCAATTGCTGTTCTCCCTCCACAACTGAGTGTCCCGTGGTGAGCAGGAGCAGGCTCTGGGAAATCGTTGGGTTTGACTAGGGAGAAAACGTTTGTCCTAAGAGGTTGGTAGGTCTAAGACGTTGCTATTAGAAGAGCATAGGGGCCCTCTCCGAGGAGCCCTCAAGGCTTGCTTTCCTGGCATTGCCCTCACAGCTCAGGCATGACATCAACTGGGTGAGGTCTCAGACAAAGGAAGGAAGACAAAATGAGGTAACCGCCCCCCCCCCCCATCTCACTCCCAAATACAGGCCACGGGAGTGGTGGGACATGGAGGGTCAGAAGCAAAGACTTCACTGCCTCCAGAGTTATATCTCCCTGCCCCCAGCTTCTCTACACAAACACATCCCTATCAAACAAAGCCCCAGCGACACACCCACAGGGCACCCTGACTACAAACGGAAACGCCCCAGAGGCGATGCCAATCTCCCAGGAGCATGTGCACACAGGTGCTCACCGGCACAGGTGAACATGCCTGCAGACACCCCCACACACCTACACACACTAGTGTCCAAATGCACCCTGAAAGTATGCATGCCGCCTGCACCTGAGCACACACAGACGCACAGACGTGAAGACACATGCACGCTCACCCAAGCCTTCATTCTGAGTAAGTTATTAAAAATGTAGACATCGCCGGCTCCCAGGGTCAATATGTTGTTTTTAAATTTAAACATGAATTTCCATTTCATTGAGCCTCCAGGGCTAACAAGATGTGCTGTGACAGGAGCAGCTAGCTGGAAAAGGCATGATTGAGGAGCGAGCCCGTAATGTGTGTGTGCACAGTCTGGACTGGGAGGGGAGCCCCTTGGCCCTCCAGCCCCAAGCCTGGTGTGAGCCGTGAGTGGACCGGTGTGTCGCTGCTCCCGCTCGGCGCTGAGTTCTGACCCAGTTACCTAAGCCCTTTCTCTAAATCTCTGAGAGTGGAGTGTAGTGAAGTGGCATTCATCTGTCCACCTGCCCATCCACCTATCCATCCATCCATCCATCTCCATCAATATCCAAATGATGGGCTACAGAGGTAATGTTGTCACGTTGTCTGTTGCTGCCCAGCCTAATCGCACTCACAGTGACCCCAAAGTGTGCAGGGTCAACCTGGGTTTTCAGAGCTGTGGGTCACTTGCTAAGCATTACTCCTAAGATGCCTCTAGGTGACCTCGAACTGCCTTCCTTTTACTTGGCAGTCCAGTGTTTAACCACTTGCACATGCCAGGGGTTCCCTTGGAGGTGACAGCAAGAGGGAAATGCCTCGCCTGTACCAGAAGTTCCCACTCTGGATGGGATAGCAGGATGTGTTTCCTTGACCCCCAGCCTGGGGCCCTTCTGTACCACCCTCCAATGTATACCCATGCCCCTCACAGGCGCCTCTGTCCGCCTTCAAGTTCTGTGACGGAAGATGCCGAATCTGCCTCAGCCACCAATGCACCCTCGGCGACTAACACAGAGAAGGTGCTCCATACACATTTGGTGGATACGTTTTAAGGAGCTGCAAAGAAAGGCCGCAAGTCAACTCAAGGGTGTGATGTGTTTTTTTCTCTTTTAATCACCCCCTAGCATTTGGCATTTGGTTGAAAAGGGTTTCATAGAGTCTGCTGCACAAGACCGCTTTAGAGTATTGAAGAGTGAGACTGTTCTTTGAGGACCCACGGCGTGCCTGGGCCAAGCCACGGTCGTCTCCATTGCATCGTATGCATGTGCAAGTGGGCATGGCATAGGGAAGACCACAGAAGAAGAGATGCATTGGCATTGCAGTGCTGGAGAAGAATGTTGAAAGTACGGCGGACTGCTCAAAATGATGCGTGGGGAAAGAAGTGCAGCCAGACTGCTTCTCAGAGGCAAGGATGGCACGAATTCATCTGACATACTCAGAGACCTGTCCCTGGAGAAAGATATCATGTTTGGTAAAGGAGAAGCCCAGTGAAAAAATGGGAAGGACCACAACGAGATGGATGGACCCCGTGGCAGCATCTCTGGGCTCGGGCACAGGAATCCTCCTAAGGCTGGTGCAGGACCATGTCGTGCTTCACTCTGTTGGGCAAAGGGTCGCTATAGGTCAGAGCATACTCCAAGACTCCAAACACCACAGCATTTAGCTAGCAGCATACATGTTCATAAGTATCCTGGAGATGAATCAGTGAATCAATGAATTGAGGATTGATAAAATTAACAAAGAAACAAACAAATAATACATAGCCAGGAAATACTGAGCCATCAAGAAGAGCCCCAGGGAAGAAGTAGTCAAGGAAGGGCTGCCTATCATACCATGCCGGGTCCTGGCACTCACAGGTTCCCACCCCCCCACCCAGTGAGAGTGGCTGACAGGGTAGCCCGTGGTCAACACTGCTCCAGAGGTCCCTGAGGGCTCTGGCCTGGGAGAGACTACCTCTCAGACATCTTCCTACAGAGCCCTTACTGGCCTCTGTCCTCAATCCAGCAGTCTTTTTCGTGTGCTAATGATCTACTGCTCACCTCTAACCCCTGGGGAGAGCTGTTCCTGGCCGACTGTCACTTCTTGGTATCAAGCTGGATGCAGGGCTCAGTAAGAGTGTGTGGCTGTTAGTCGGCATAGAGCTGATTGCTCCTCATGATGTCTCTCTGTGTAAGGAACAGAGCTGCCCCAGGAGGGCTTCAAGACTTCGAGTTTTCAGGCCTGCCTTCTGAGGTGCCTGTAAGCAGGAAGATGGGGCTCACCTCCTCGTTATGTCAGTGAATTCTGAACTGTTGCTCCCCCCGTCTTGCCCCTTCCCTGCATTCCCCCCAAGTGTCTGAAATGTGAATGCCAACCAACGCCCCTGTTCTTCATCCACCAGAAGGGCCGGAGAGGAAACATGGGGGCAGCAGACATCCTCATGGACATGCTGTCCCATGACCTGGTCTCTTATAGATGACTCAGATAAAGCTGAATATCCATTCTCTTTCTGCATGCATGCGCGCGCACATGCGCGCACGCACACACACACACACACACACACACACACTAAGAAATTGGGAACCAGGAAGCATAGGGATAGGTCACAGCTGGTTTTCTCGAGCTCACACTGTCTTCTAAGTATAGTCACCTGCCCAAAGACAGCAGAGTGTGACAAAAGAAGTGACCTCCATCCATTCATCCATTCGTCCATCTTTGCATCAGTCCATCCACCCGTCTGTCTATCCATCTCTCTCCATCTGTCCATCCCTTCATCCATCCATCCACCTGTATTGTGGGAGATGCCAACTCTGACTGAGGATGGTGGAGAGAATGACAAGGTGGAAAGCGCATGCACACACCAGACGCAGAGATCTCATACATAGAGGAAGTCTTCCCCTCTCTTCCAAATGTCTGAACTCACGATAAATGCCAGGACTCTGCCCTTCAACCCTGGACGATTTGACTCCTATCTCTGGAAAAGCAGCCCCGGCCCCTGTTTCTGTACCCGGAGTAATGGGCAGCACCCCTGCAGGACAGGTGGACACTTGGGCAGCCAGCAAGCCTGGAGGCCAACCCCTGCAGGAAGCCCTGACTGGGGCTGCTACGACATCTGTCCACCTCTGAGCCCCTCACATGCTCTCCTCTCACCTGTGCATGCAGGAGCAGGAGCAGCTAACTCACACACACTCTGACTCAGGCAGCCTGCATACCAGATGCCTTGCTGGACACACCTGGTGTGCTTTGCACACCATGTTCATAGCTCCCTAGTGTACACACCTGTCAAACCGTGCCCACCAGTACACTCAGGACACACAGCGCCTGCACATACTCCTAGAGAAGTGAAAGAAAGAATTGCCCTTGGTTGATCCCAATTCAGGGTAACCCTGCCTGGCACAGGGTGGGATTGCGCCATCCCATTTTCTGGGCTGGATTCTTTATGGAAGCCAGTCACCGGGTCTTTTTCCTTGGATCCGAGAACTAGGTTTAAACCTCCACCCTATCATATCGCAGATGAGAGCCTGCTGTTCATGCTACCAGCACACGCAGGGATGGAAACAAATGTGCAGCACACTGGGGCACCCGGGTATGACATCAGATCCCCTCCCCAGGTTTGTCAGCCTCAGGTCCTGGCCGCACGAAGGCCCCCACCCTGCCGACAGCCCTAAGCCTCAAGTTCCAGGACTGGAGGCCTGGGCCTCTGGCCCTTTAAACATCCCCGTGGAGTCTCGTCTCTCAAATAATTCAGCAGAGGCATCCGCCAAAAGGGCACACTCTCCTTCCCTTGTCTTCAGGAGCAGGAGAAGGAAGGAGACCGGGGAGAGAGTAGATTAATTGGACCTGGAACATGAGCCAGAGATTGTGTAAGCCTGGGCTGCTCCGGAGGCTGGGGTGGGCCCACGGCTCGTTCCTCTTATCTCCTCTTTCTGTCCTTCACATGCCACGATCTCCCGAGGACCTCACAGACATCTGCCGGGGCACGGCGGCCGCTCTGTCCAGTCAGCACCTGAGAAGGGCGCTGCCTCCAACCTTCCAGCCAGCCTGTCTCGTCCCCAAGATCAACGGCCAGCCAGAGCAGCCAGCCAGAGCTGGGCCTGAGCACCTCCCCTGGCCCCCTGCCCACATGCCCATGTACGAAGGATCCCTTTGTCCAGGAGACACTGGCCCTCAGCAGGCCCAGTGAGGCTAAGGCGGGTGGGAGTGGACAGGGCTGTCCCAGAAACTTCTCTGTTCACGGAACCATACTCTGTGCTAGGTCTCAGATCCACCCCAGGCTTCTGCCACTTGTTCCCCCCTCCCTCCCTTCCTGTGGTGGGCTCCAGGCTGACTAGGGTTGGGGACCTTGACATTAGGAAGGCATCATGACTCAGGCTGTGTCCACCAGACCCGAGAGCCCTGCCATCCCTCCCCCACCCCCAGCTCCCCGGAAAGCTTTCCACACACAGGCCCCACTCTTGGCTTTCTGAACCTCAGAGCTGGGTCAGCATGTGCTCTTTTGAAGTGTATCAAAAAAGAAATGATCACCACAGGGGCCAGGGTGGCCCTGGTCACCAAGGGATGAAAAGAGAGATTTCAGCTCCTCGTAAAGACCTTGCTTCCAGCGAGAGGTGTTCCCAGCCCAGGTGGACCCAGTTGGGGGAATGTCAACCCCGCTCCCAGAACAGTCCTCCGGCACTCCGTGAGTGCCCCCAGCACCCCGTGCACCTTCCATGGATATCAGACTATCTGTCGCTCCTGGAGGGAAACACACACACACGTCCACCCTGATTCTCAAGAAAGACTCCCTGCCAAGCCAGAGGGATCAGCCAAGGGGCAAGAGGCCCCAAGCCCATCCTGGTTCTGGTCCAGTCCACTCTGAGAGCCAGTGGGGAAGTGTGTATTCATGTGGGAAATCAAATCGCCAGGGAGTGCCGTGCTGCCCCAGCACATGTGATATGTAGGTCAGGCACTAGGCTTCTTCTGCGTGACCACTCTTGGGTTATCTGAAGCAGGCTGGCAGGACAGGCCCCTAGCCCTGCCCCCCGGAGCCCCCCCCCCTGTAGCCATGTAGCCAGCCCCACTGGGGACAGGTGTCCATGACTTGGACACAGACCCCCCCTCTCCTATTGTCTAGAGTCCTGGAGAGGCCATACAAAAGGCAGAGGGGGGAACCCTGGCATCAGATATGGCTACGAAGACTCCCAAAGGCCTCTTGTCACCAGTTAACCTCCACTTAGTCCACTACGACCAACACAGGCCAAGAGCCCCACCCCAGGTCCTGGGTTCGGAAGGGGGCAGGTGAGAAGGGGTCAGAAGACCTTCTACACCCAGAGCAGGAAGCAAGCGAGTCTTTCACAGTGTGATTAGCTACACTATGGGGTCTGGCCACCCAAGATGAGGAGAGGCCCGAGTGTGGGCGAAGAGTAGGTCCCAGGGGAGGAGGGCTCAGCTATGACCTGTACACAAGGCTTAGCCACAGGCCCCTCAGCCCTGACATGGGGACAATGACAACACCTTGGACGCCTTGCCCATTCAGGCTGCAGATGGTCAGTATCCCAGGGGCCCGGGCTCCATAAAGGGCAGTCATGGACATTGTGGGAAAGGGCCACCGGGTTGAGCAGCCTGGATTGTCCAAGCTCTGCCTCCACTAAGTGGAGGGGGCATGGTCTTCAAGTGTGCCAAAACCTGTGCGGAGGCTCACATGGCCTCCTCTCACCACCAGGTCCCCAGAAGGAACCCCACGCCTTGGTTTTTCCCTTGAGAAGACCTTCCATGAAGATGCATGAGCAGCACGCCTGGGTGGAGATGGGGTGTTGAGGAGCAACAGTCTTGTGTCCAAAGGAAATGGGAGGTCTGAGACCATTCTCTGAAAGGATGCAGATATGGCTTGGGGTCCCTGTCAAAGCCACGAGACAGATGACTTCCTGAAGGACAGGTTCCTGGCACATTATTCTTATCATCAACGGGCTAACCTTTGAATGAGCAGTCCTGATTACTAATATGAACAAAGGAACCACGTTTCTTTCTGAGCCTATTAGTCTAAGAGCACAAGCCCCTGGACTGAGGGAAAGGAGAGGGATCACTGAGAGGAAGTGGGGGGGGGTGTTCCTTGCCAGCAAACAGATCTCTTCTGAGTTCCCCATCCTGCTCCTTCCTTTCCTGCCTTCAGTCCCGGCCACGTGGCCATACACACCAGGATGTCAGTTTAACCAGTCCGTAAAAATAAAGAATCCTTTTCTTTCAAATCAATGTAAAAATATTCTGCCGTACAGAGCCTATTTGAGATTTGATTAAAAAGGGAAAAGGTTGCCTGGAATATGCCACACACACACACACACACACACACACACACACCCCAAAAAAGAGAGAGAGCACTAATGGGAATCTCATTCATTATTTAATCTGCTGCTTATCAGAACAGGACCAAAATGGAATCTAATATGGCATGTCCCTGGTGTTGTCCTGGAGAGCGGACAAAAGGCAGGGAGCAGGAGGAGGGAACGAGGGATAAAGACTTGCCATTTCACTTAATGTGTCCAACCAGGTTGCAGGCTTTGAGCCAGATTAATCACGGTAGGCCCGAAAATCCCAATGTGTGTGTATATGTGTGTGTGTGTGTGTGTGTTACACGTGCATACATGCATTTGCACACAGATACACTTATCTAGTACCCATCCATTCTTTTGCTATACTGTGATTCATAAGCTGCCCTACTACTGGACTTTATTAAATACAAACTGTGCCCCCTCCTGCAGCAGCCCTCGAGGTAATGGGAATGTGGAATGGCTGCGAAGGCACTGTATCTTTCTCGCTTATGCTGTGCTGGCAGAATCTTCGGCCTTGTTCTAAAAAGGGCCTGGCAGGAACTGGAGCAAACACCCAGAGGCCCCTCCACGGAGTAGCAGTTGGGGATGACATCTCCTGAGCGCCCCGTGCACCCAGCGCGACAAGTGCTGTGCCTCTAATCCCCGTAGCATGTCTGAAGGCAACCGCCTCACCCTCGTGTGGCAAGTGTGGACACTGAGGGACAGCGCTGTAAGGGAATTCGCCAGATCTAAGGACCGTCGATGGAAGCGCTCTCTGACCTTGAGATTCATATCCTTTTTACAAAGTCACGTCCAGTCCTCTAAATGAAGCTTGGCATGATGGATGGGTGGTGGGTGGGTGGATGGATGGATGGATGGACGGACGGATGGACGGACGGATGGATGGTGGGCAGCTCTCTCAAATTTTAAATCTGTTCAGATTGATCTTCAAATATGTCCACCTCTGATTGACCCCCCTTTTCTGGATTTCTGGATTTCCCTCAAAACACATGCCTGACATCTTCCCTATCCAGCTTCCATTCTCTCAGTCCCTTTAGTTGATCCTGGCCAGGGCATTCAGTGCCTGTAAAACCAATCCCTCCCAGGGCCACATTCCCAGGTCACTTGAAAGCTTTCCTTTTCTTCTGCCTTGATTCGAAGGAATCTTTTCGTTCTTCGATGTCCTTTCAGGTCTGGGTAGCAGGTCACATGTGTTGGGACAGGAATTTCCCAAGCAGCCAACTTCCAAGTTGTCCTCTGTGTCCATTTGTACATTGTGTACGTCCTTGTACAGACAAGGTCGCTCACGGTCCAAGAGTCCATCCCCTTCCCATCCATTTCTGAGAGCCTCACAAGGCACAGGCTGAGCAGCCTAAGGAAAACAGAGACAGAAAATATATGGAAGCAAAGGTCAATCCCAGGGTTCTTTGCAACATGAAAGGGTGCCGAGTGGATGTATAGCGGGCCCACCCAACAAACTCCGACAAGGTCTAGGTGTGGGGCAGAGGTGTGAGGTGGTCTGAAGGCACGTTCGGTGTTTCCGCACCTGCTAGCTCATTTCCCACCTTTGATGCCAACCAGAGACAGCTTTTCTTGACTCCTTGTCTTCTGTAAAATTCAGCTTGAGCTTCCTCCTGAATAAAGAGAGCGATGAGAGAGAGAGAGAGAGAGAGACCAAACAACCAAGCAAACAACGCAGCCAGGCAGCTTCCCCAGCAAACCTGCGTCTTCTATCTTCTGTGACAAAAAGATTTATAGCAATTTTTTATTAAAAAAGAGAGCGCGCAAGAGCTGCAGATAATCAGATCTGAGGCGCAGAAATGGGAGCGTGGGGGTGTTATGCGTGTAAGTTATTTTAAAATATATGTTAGGTGCGTGATGGATTTTTCCACTCCTGTTGGAGGGGAGCCAGACCAGTCCCCCACCCCTCCTCAGAGCCTGGCCCGACGTGATGGAAATGATGTGTGAAGGGGAAGGACAGGCACAGATGGGTGGGAGGGGGGAGGGGGTTGAAGACAGGAAGGAACTCCGTCAATACTGTACATGCGAACTTCTCTCTCTCTCTCTCTCTCTCGTTCACGTCAGCAGTCCGTCTGCTTTTGACAAGGGAGAACACAGACACGGGCCCTTACAGCCGGGAGTAAGGGCCCTTTCACTCCATCCATGTTCACCTCCCATGTTCAGTTTATAGCCGAAGAAAGCAATGACCCTAAGAGTCACTCCCCCTCCACCATTTTACAATACAGAGGGTGTCTGGCCTCCCCCACCCCTGTGGAGCCTCCTTCAGTGGGAAGGCAAAGCAAGCCCTGGCCTGTGGGGCCCCTGAGCTGCCCGGGCCTCAGAAGCAATGGTTGACAGGGACTCCTGACTGGTGACCTGGCTGACTGGGTGGACTGCTCTCACGTGCACATGGCAGACCTCGAATTTGACAAGGGTGGGAGGGGGAAGGGGGACGCGACCCTCTCTGAGGACATTCCTGGCACACAGCGTCCTGCGGACCATGAGAAGAAGACTGGGATGGTGACGAAAAGGAGAGTGTCTGGGAAGCGTGTGCTGTGAGGAGCAGCTGGTGGCAAAATGGGGGCTGTAGGAGGACCCAGAAAGGATGAGGTACAGGCCCCAGAATCAAGCCCTGAGCTGAGGGCTGAGAGCCTGAGGAGGCCTTGCAAGGAAGGGTTATTTGGGGTGGGGGGGGACACCTAGAGAAGACATTTCAATCGGGCTGGGGGGTGGAGGCAGGCACCATGAATTAAAATGCAGAGAGAGGGAAAGTATAATGTAACACACAGACCATGTTTCACCCCCAAAGTAGAGTGGGCGAAGGGGGCAAATCAGAGAAGGGCAATGGGACCTCCATACTGGCCTGGGCCAGGAGGCAACTGACCTGCCTCTCTGAGTCTCAAGTCTGAGTCTCAAGTCTCCGTGCCAGGTGGGCGGAGAGGGCTGGGAGCAGTGGGGCCATCCCCACAGGGATGACTTCAGGAAGCGGTGGGTGGGAATCAAGGGGCTGTGAGAGGACACATTCCTCCCCACGGCCTGCTCTGTGACCTCCGTCTTGCTTGCTCCCCGCTGACCAGAACAAGCGCCCCTTGGCTTTGGGCTGCCACACTCCGATCTCTGCCTCCACCTCCACGTCCCCACGGCTGGCTTCTGCAGGCATCTGCTCTCTCTCCTCTTTTTCTCAGGGTCACAGCCCACTGGCACCTAGTTGATTCGGGGCTGATAGCAGCCCTCCCTGTGCTTTCTGAGACTCCGCCTTTAAGGGAGCAGACAGTCTTCTGCTGCTCCCAAGAAGCAGCTGGTGATTTAAACCCCTAGCCTTGCCGTGAGCAGCCCAGTGCTGTCGACTCCCCGTGCCACTAGTGGATTCGACCCACTTGACTCCAGCATGACCTCCTCTTTCTGTTTGTGTGTGTGTTGACTTTTCCCTGAGTGTTAGGTGAAGTCATACAGAGCAGAAGACCTGCTTTGTTGTTGTTGTGGTTTACATCTGATAGTGGACCCATGTTTTATTTACTTTCATCCGTTGCGCAATGTGCCACCCCTGCTGAGTCTCCGTTTTCCATTCCTCCTCCGAGCTGTGTCCTCGGGTCCACGCTGCCCTTTTGGTCCCATGTGGTTGATGACTCCGACACCGAGATGAGTTTCCTTCCAGACCTGAAGTGGGACGAAGAGCCAAAGCCTGGAGGGCTGCCCCGGTCTCTATCGAAACGGCAAGCCCGGTTTCTTATGTGATTCTCCCCCCTCAGCTAGGACCCTCTACTGTGTGTGTGATCCTTCGCAGAGCCATTGATAGCGGTCGCCGGGCACCATCTCGCTCTTCTGGTCTCAGGGTCCTGGGGGCTGAGGTTTCCATGGTGATCCGTGAATCCCTGGCAGGACATGTCTTCGTGTGTCTTTTGCATTTGGTCACCTCTCTTCCCTCCAGATGGGGAGAGACCCATAGTGGCACCTGTTCATGACCAGCTGATCAGACCTCCGTTGCTACGCATCAAACAAAGTCGGACCTAGGGTGTTGCCTTTGTGGACTCTGTGATGCCACTTGGCCTTCCTGTCCCCCGAGATTGTGGTCCCCGAGAGACTCACTCCTTTAAGACATGTGGTTCTTTCACTCCTCTGCCTGCTGCATGCTTCACCAGTCCCCGCTATCTTGGCGCAAAGGTAAATAGACATGCCCAAAGGTCCTCTGGCTCCTTCATCTTAAATACTTGCCTCTGAAAACGTCGACTGTGTCCCAATTCGGTCATGTTCACCAATACAAGGGTTAGGACCAGAGCCTATTAGGAGGACGGAGGGTGATGCAAGTCAACGCATACCAGTCATAGCAGAGGGACTGGTGCGGCCTGACCGTGACCCTGCTCCCCCTGGGAGGAGGGTGCCAGGCTCTGGCTGACCAGGTTTGTTGTTGAGTGGCGCCCAGGCTGCACCTTGCCCTCCCTCCGTGCTGGTCTTACCTCTGGACTGGGCTGGGCCACCTGCTCAGGCGCTGTGGAGGAGAGAAAACAGAGGAGGGGGAGAAGGACTTGTCAGGCCTGGGAGGCAAACGGGCTCACTGGGTAATGGTCAAGATCCCACCGTGGGTGAACACCATTGACCCTGGGCCAGCCGGCTGCCAGGTGAGCATTCTGCCTCCTAGACTGCCGGCCTCGTGGCAGGGCCAAGAGCAACCACTAGAGCTAGTCGGACACAGATGCAAATCAGGGGAGGGGACAGGCGAAGGTGGCCTGCTTCCCGAGATGATCCCCAAATCCTCCCCCTGCCATGGCGCCTGTCTTGCGCACATGCACCAGGGTCCGCAGCACACCCTGTGAACGCTGGTAGAAACACCGCGGGTACGCGTCCGTCATATGCCATGGTATCTGTCCCTCTGTCCGCACCGCCACCCTGTCCCAACCCTGGCCCTCTCCTGGGCTGCATGCAGGACCAGGCCTCAGCCCGGGCATCACGGCCACACACCTGCACAGGGAGCTGAACCCCACGTGGCACCCCCACACCTGTCCCATGGTCACACCGTGTCTCACACCAGCACAGGACCCCTCTTCTTGCCCTCTGCCTCCCCACCCCCATCCTGCACTGGCCCCAGCCCTTGCTGTGGGCCTCCCGCAGCTGGGGGAGGGGTGGAGGGTGGAGTGCAGCAGGCGAGGGGGTGGGTGCCATCTTCATGGAGGGTGACTCCTTGCGTTTATTTTTAAACATTCCCCTCATTTGCTAAATGAGGCTTTCGCTCCCCGGCTCCCTTTGAAGCGGCTGCTCCTTTGAAGCGGCTGTGGGGGGCGGGGAGTGGGGGGGTGAGGAAGCAGTGGCCTGACAGATGCTTAAGAAATTATGGGTGAAATTTGCTGACTCAGGACCGAATTATTTGCTGTCCCGGGACTGTATTTAGTCCAATAAGCACTACTGGCTGGGTCACCCCCACCTCCCTACTCCTCCCCTGCCCTCCAGTCTCGCTCTTCTCTCTGCCTCTGCCAGCTCCTCTCTCTCTCCTCTGCCTTCTTGACTGCCTCTGCCGAGGCATCTCTCTCCACCCTCCTTCCTCCCTGCCCTCCCGACACCACCTCCCACCCCTGCCCCTGGTGCCCTCTCTGCCTCCCTCCATCTTGACACTCTAACTACAGAGCCCAAGACAGGCCTCTGTGCCTCCTGTGCCGGAAGCACCGTTACCACTGTCCGTGGAGCAGTCCTGGAGGGCTGCTTGGAAGAGGCTACAGCTGGGCCTGAAGGAGGAGCAAGCAAGGCTTCCCAGAGGGAAAGGGATGGCCCTGGGAGGCAGCAGTGTTTCCCAAAGTGAGCGATGCTGCCCACCCACCTGCAGGGGGACGCTGGAATGATGCAGGCAGGCAGCCTATGCAGAAGCAAATACGTGCACTTTATTCTGAGTGACCTGCTAACACACAAGAGCTCTTCACTGCTTGGGAAGTGGGGAGTAATTTTTCCCCCCTACTAAGTGGGAAGTGGGAAAAATAAGTGTAGAAACGGATAATGCAGATGGTTGGGAGGCCATGAGGCAGCACTGACTCAACAACCATTGGTTTGTGGAACAGACAAGGTGGGGGTGGGCGAGGGGTATTCTGTTAAAGAAATGAGGATCGTTTTGAGTATTAGAGGTTCAATTTGGCTGGAACATCTATGTATCTATTTTTCTTATACATAGTCTTTTCTCCTTACTTCTCCCACTCCATCCTTGCTTTTGACTGAAACCAAAAAGGCTGGGATCCCTCCCACTCAACCCTCTCCCCACACAAAGACATGTCCTATGCCATCTCCAAGCCAGAAGTATGAGAAGGGGGAGCTTCTTCCTCTTTCAGGGACGCTATGTAGAGAGAGGCATTCAAAACAGGTCTGCACTAGACTCAAACCATAGGCCACCCTGCAAAATATCCTCTCATAAAACGAGGCTGTCCTAAAGCCATGGTCATAGAAGTGCCTAGCTGTATACAAAGAAAGTTGGTAAAGCACCCAACCCTGCAGGTGGCGTGTGCTCAGGCCGACTTCGAGGGGCCCGTGCTGGGAGACCGAGAGCTTGTCTTGGGCTGTCCAGAATAAGAGCATCTCTGCAGGGTTCCAGTGGACCCATGGGTGCTCAGTGGGCCCCAGACAGGACCAGGCGCACTTCTTTATGGAGAAGCAAAGCATCTGGTGAACGTGGTGGAGGCAAAGTCCAGAGTCAGGAAGCTACATAAATACAAATGAAGTTTCTTTGAAAAATAAACAAATCAAGTGACTTGTTCTAGTAAAAAAAAAAAAAAGAAAGAAAGAAAGAAAGACAAGGAGAGAGAGATGGTGGGGAGACTGTCACTCAGAGCAGGAGGGAATAAGAGTGCGGGCCTGGGTGTGGATCTTATGAAGCCTGATGGGAAGTGTCAGACTTAGGGCACCATTTGATCTTGAACTGCTCCTCCCCCCCCCCCATGGGCTGGGAGCCGGTGCTCAAGTCCAGTACAGTGGCAGGGGTGTTTAAAAGCAGGATTAAGCATCCTTGGGGCTTCAAGCCTTCCTCTCCCACATGGGCAACCTTACAGATGGATGGTAATTAAACTTGAACGCAAATTAAAGTGGTTCAAACCAAACACTTAAAGACTCCCCCTCAGCAGTCTCCTGCCTGATTCCCACCAAATTATCTCTTCATCAGCCTCAGGAGTCAGTGGCTGGGCCCCTCTGGGTGGCCCTCCCTGCATAAAACAGTCACCCGGAATAGAAGTCCAAGGCTCTGAGAGACACTGGCTGGAGACTTCTGGGGACTGAGCTGGGGAGGTCAAGGCCAAGAAAGCGACAGCAATTCTCTCCAAATAACAATATGACAGAAAATCCAGGGAGGCGTGGGTTCTGATGCAGGCCTGAAACCCTGGTGGTATAGCGGTCACTCCCAGGAGAAAAAGAAGGCTTTCTGCTTCAGGATAGAGTGACAGTCTCAACAACCCCCAGGGGCAGCCCTTCCCTGCTCTATGTGGTCATTAGGCATGGGACCCGACAGGATGGAATGAGAGGTGGGGGCAGCCACTGTCAACCCCGGGCTGTGGAGCCTCAAGTTCCCCTCTTCATTTGGGCTGAGTAGCTCCTGGAGGCCTCTGGGAGGTGAATTTGCCAGGAAGGAACAGGGCTCAGTGTCCATCCGCCCAGTCAGACAGCACCTGCAGACACTGTAGGAACCTCATGCTGAGCCCCAGGGCCAATCTAAAGCTGCAGGAAGGATGCTGGAGGCCTCCTCTCCGTCTCCCCGTCAACCACAAGCACCATTTAAAACTGCCCGAGGCTGGTGTTCCGGACCCCTGCACGCACAGGGTGTGCGGCTGAGCACCGTAACTGCTGCTTACAGCACAGTGCCCCTGTCCCTGCGCTCACTGGCTGCAAAACTGGCTAAAAGGAGGTTCTGGGGACTAAAGGAACAAAGGCATGGGCAAGGCCCTCAATACTAACCGCAGTGGACCCCAGTGGGCCCCAATTCATGGAGCCCCGAAGCACAAGAGCAGCACTTGCAGACTCTGCTTCATCGTGGGGCACCGGGGAAGCAGGTGGCCAGGCCCCTCTTGCGAATCTTCCTTTGCCTGGATGCCCCACGGAATTCTGTAATGCCACGAAACCACATGGCGTCACAAAGGCCGGGCTCCCACTCTGAACTCGAGCTCTCTCCCTGCCGCCCGGAGCAGGCCTCCATCCGAGTGGGTGGAGCTCCACAGAAGCATCACCAACTGATGCTGCACGTGACGTTTTAAAGGAAAGCCTGGCCTAATGGGAGAAGAGAGGTTGCGATGAGCGCCTCATCCGTTGTTACCACTGCCTTTTCTGCATGAAGAAGGCCCGCTGTCCCCCTTCAGGGGTCCGGCAGGAAAGTCCATGGGAAGTCCCAAGCATCCGCCAGGTAGCTGAAGCCCCCTACCCTGTGACTTTCTAGGAACCAGCGGGGATCCCAGCAGAGGCGGTAAGGAAGGGTCTGCACCACCCACCTAGGCCCTGCCAGGCCCAGCACCGAGTCAGGAAGGCCCGAGACCTGCTGGGATCAAGCTGTTCCGACGGTGAAACACAAATCAGCCGCCCTGGGCCCTGGCATTTGCCAGAACCAAATTCATGAGCCTCTGATAAATAATTCAGGCGTCTCCATCTGTGGAAAAGTTGGATTTGGCCTAATTTCGCTCATAAACAAAGAAGATCATCTGCTCAGAACAGTAAAATAGATGCCAGTCAAGTCTTAAGAATCTATATCTGCCAGGGAACTGAGTCCATCTCAGGACTGGGAGCGTTCCATTCAAGCCACTTTTATAAATCCAAATGGTCAGGGCAACTTAACACAGGGATTCTGATCTGAGAAGCCGGGCTGGGTACTTACCCCACTGGAAGGAAGAAAGAGGAGCATGTTTCAAGCATGTGTCAGTACATGGATGGTACATGATGCTCATGACAGATGCTTCCTCTCTACGGTACCACAGCCCAATGTGTGTATCTTCAGACATGCTCTTGAACCCAGGTGCACCTCTGTTTGCGTTTCCTGTGGCGTCTATTCCCCCAGCTCCTCTCAAACAGTGGAACTCATCTACTCGGCCTAAAAGCCAAGACTCAGGGCACACATGAGAGATGTGGCCTGTGGAGTGTTTGCTGGAGGGAGCGTCCTTGGTTTGTCTAGGTCACGCAGATAGGTCGATGGGCAAGTGTTTTCAGAAGTCAGGACCATGCTAGCCTCCTCTGCCAAGGGGGCGGAACAAGTTCTGCCTGGCTGCCTGCTTCTGGGTTCCTGTGCGTCCAGGGCTCCGGGACAAATGGGCTGCAGGGAAATACCTGGTGGGTGAGTCTCTGGCCTCTTGTTTCTTTATTCAGAGGTCTTCTGGATGAATCAGGGAGCTGGAGCCTGGAGGGAGTGGGCACATGGTTAAGTGTCGCTGTGAACCTAAAGATTGGCATTTGAACCCACGAGCAGCTCCACGGGCAGACGCATGGCTCCCTGAAGGACAGCAAGGTTGGCGGTACGGGGCAGTCCTGCTCCACCCTGTAGCATCACCATGAGAGTCGTGACTGCGGTCTGCAAAATTTGCACGTGGTCAGTCATCCAGGGTGCGGACGTTGGCCTCTCCCCATCCATATGGAGCACAGAAGGAGTAGGAAGCAAACTGCCCAAGGAGCGCTGGGCCATAGAAATCGCAGGCCTCACAGCCCTGAGGCCAGAAGAACTAGATGGCACCTGGCTAACCACGGCTGACTCTGCTGAAAGGGATCACAACGGAAGTTGGTCCTGGGTAGGGTCAACACGACACCCCGAAAAAGACCAGGCTCACTGACCTGGCAGGGACAGGTGGGACCTGAGATGAGGGCCTTTAAGGTCTCCCTCGGGCCTGAAGTGCCCTCATTCTTGTGACTGAACTTCTAGCCCAACAGTAAACAGGTCCACACAGCAAACAACGATACTAAGGAGATGGCAGGTGGAGCTAGCTAAGGATATTCCTTAGAACCAGCAACCAGACAAGACCCAAAGGGCAGCTTTTCCCCAGGGATGAGGCTCAGAGGTAGGAGTTCTGGTAACGTAGGAGATTATGCATTGAGCTACGAACCACAAGGTCAGCGATTGGCAGCCACCAGTGACTCCGTGGGAGAAACAGAAAACCGCCTTACTCCTGTAAAGATGATGTAAGAGCCCTGGGAGTGTAGCTGGAGAAAGACGAGGCTTTCTGCTCCCATAAAGAGTTAGTCTCAGGAACCCATGGGGCCTGTTCCAATTTGTCCCATAGGGTCTCGGTGTGTCTGAACCGATTGGATAGCAGCGAGAGCACTCAGAAGGCAGGAAGGGATGAGAAAGAAGGACAACGTGGGAAGCCCGCTGCCCCTTTGTGGGCAACGTCCCTGAACAAAGGTGTATGCATTGTGGAAGGAGAAACCGATGTGCTCTTTTTGAAAGGTTTCGAAAAAAGAACAAGAAAATAAGGCTCCCCGTGAGTCAGAGTGAAGGTGTCAGGGTGACCCCAAGCCCTCCTTTCTGTCGTTCAGTTGGTCAACAAGAACCCTTCTCCCAAGTCCTTCCCCCACCTTGGTGTCACCCACAAGCCTTCCCGGGTGAAAGACAGCAACAGATGTTTGCTGGGCGCCATTCAGTGCGGGAACCCCGTCCCTTGTCACAGTTGCCGTGTTGCCAGTATTGTGTGCTGCATTCTGACTCCTGGGGGTTCCGTTGGACATCCCAGAATTAACCCGTTGTTGTACGGTGCCGTCAAGTCGGAGCCGACTCACGGCCACCCTGGGGAACCACAGAACAGAACACGCGCCCCCAAGCCCTGCACCATCACGTTTGAGCCCCTTGACACAGCCTCTGTGCGTCACTCTCTCTTGGCGAGGCACCCCCCCTTTGTTGCTGCCCCTCTGCCCAGCACGATGCCCTTCTCCAGGGATGGTTCTCGCTGACAGTTAACCCACAGCAATTTCAAGACTGAAATCTTGTCGGGAGCAGCTCTCCAAGCCTACCCCACCCACACAGCGCCCCCAGAGTGGCGGGGGCATTCAAACCACCTACCTGTATGTTAGCAGCAGAGCACTTAACCCGCTGTGTCATCAGGGCTCCTTCTCAGCCCGGCGCCTGGTGGGTGATCAGGGCTCCACGATGGACAGGCCTCCCCACAGAGGGGAAATTGTCAAGCTTGAGGAAGCACGCTTTGGCTTCGTCTGCGAATCCTCTAGCCCCCTCTGGAAGGATGGGCTACTGGGTGGGGTGGACTCTCGCACACAATCATTGTGGAGCAAGGAACTGCCTGGGGTCGCCTGGCCCAGGGTAGCAGAAGGCCTACTTCTTGGAGACAAATCCCGGGGACATTGTCTAGAGGCATGGGGGGTGGATTCTGATTCTTTCTCCACCTATTAGTCTCCCCCGGAGAATCCCTAAGGACCATGGAGATGGAGGGAGAAGGAGAGAGAGCTGGTTCAAGACTTCCGCTTCTCCATGCTTGGGGATCAGTTGTCGCTCCCACCCCATCCCAGACCACAAGAGATCTCCTCTAGGTGGCCCCAGGGCAGGATCTCCCCAGAACCCACAGCAGGCCAGCTCCCCGGGGCAGGATTTCCCCAGGACCCACAGGCGAGCTCACGAGCCCTCGCACTGCAGAGCCGGGCTGTGGGAGTGGGTGCAGCAGCAGAGAGAAACTCCTTCTGGCCAAAGGTTGTCTTCCAAAATAGAGCAGGTTATCTTCCGACTCCTCCCTGGACTGGGTCGTCACTGCCACCCTGGCCCTCTTACTGCCCAACCCCCTCTCCCTTCTAATCTCTAAACTCTGGAGCTTGGGAGGAGGGAGGACTCTGGCCAGGACTATTATTAAAAGGGACCAGAAACAGGCCTCAGAGGCCATAAAAGCAATCCCTCCCTCTGTCTCCCTCCGCCTCCCTCGCCCCTCTCTGCCAGTAGCAGTCCTGGCTGCTCAGGCCCCTCACCCACCACCAGTGTCCTCCCTGAAGCGCCTTACTGCCCTTCACACTCCAAATGGACCCAGGGCCCCTTTACAGCCTGCTGCCTGGTCCAAGCTTTGGGTGGGGGCAGGGGG